>DWDX01000013.1:0-57945 GCA_018245675.1 Agara michaeli | reverse complement strand
GCGTGGACCGGCATCCACACCCTTCAAACCGAAACACAAATTGTAATAACATTTGCTTCACGGCAGAAATAGGTGTGGCGGTGGTACTGCCCCGGGCGAATCGTATACAGGTCCTACCACCTCTATCTATATCTAGTGAGAACTGTCTATTGGATACCAGAATCGAGACCACGCTACATGGCCTATCATAGTATTCTTCTGCCAATATTTTTAAAGTCCTTAAAGAATACTAAAGTCCGGCAAAGATTAATCATTTAGCGCTGAACCGGTACAATATCCAAGCTTTCTGTTGTTACTGAGACATCCGGATAGTCAATGGGATATAGATGGAGGACGGACAACAAAAAAAGTTAAACAAGAGGAACTTAAACTACAAACGACAGTTACACAAACATTTCCAGCTCCAGAAGTACCGAGCACCGAGCGCACACCCCGCGGCTAACATCTTAATGTTGTGGCCAGTGATGTGACGTATCGAGTATCGATGTGATAATATCGAGCGATGTGAAAGTCAAAAGTCGACTAATTTCCGCTATTCAACAGACTCCGAAACCAGTTTTTACGTATCAAAAGAACAATGAATTTATAAAATGCACGGCCTGTTTGTAAGGATAAAGATATTTCGCACTCAGTGCTTTAGGCCTACCCCGTAAGGATCTGGCGTGATGGTACAATAATAATAATATCAATTTAATCATAATAACGCCACAATTCTCCATTATTTTTGTGTTTCTTAACCAGATAGTGAAGAATAATGTCAATTTTGTGTGACGCAGTATACATTTTTATAGAATTTATAAAGCAACTTGAAATGCCAAATCGTGGTTTGCACGAGCACACAAAAGTGATGCGCTTTTATTGTAATTGTTATCGACTATTGGTATTCGACACGGCGATGCGTTACGAACGTTAGCGGTTTGGTTTCACGGATTTATCGATAGTTGTCGCATTTTAATGACTCTGTGTGGCTTGGCCCTCGCCGTGTTGGATTTATACAGACATGAAAATATCATCACACACTAAAAATAAACATTTATTTTTAACTAGCGATTTTTTGCGCGTGTTCCTCTTTCCCGTGGGATTTAATCGTAATCTGTATGCCATATTTCATTTTAAGACATGGATTTTCATATATAGATTTATTCCCATTCAATAAGTTTCAATATAAGCTGTAGTTATTTTAAGCGTCATTAGTTGACCACGATCATAAATAATATTTAATCTGACAAATTTTCATACTTACATTTTTTATTTGATCTTTTTAGGGGTTGAATTTTCAATAAAGAAGATGCGGTAACCTTATGAACTCACCGAGATGCACAGATCCAATTTTTCACATTTCCAACTTCGAAACGCACGAATTCTGGCACAAACTGTCACCAGCGTTCTACTTGACAAACTTTTTTCTCGTCACATTTATCAGTCATCATACATAGAATCAACTAGAAAAATCCATATAGCTTAATATAAAACCATTGAAATCTGAAAAGGCCTATCCAACTGCGCTTTCAATTATGTAGTGGATTTCTAAATTTATCGACATAAAGTCCATTACCAGTCACCTCACTATCGCTCAGCTGGTCGCGATCAATTAGCCGATAAGCGTTGTGCACTCCGCAATAGGAATGTCGATTGCGGCCGTGTATTGAATGGTTAGCTTTAGGATAGCTACGGAGAGATGGAGCCACTTGTCTCACTTGCAACTGTTGACGATGACGACAGTGAGTCGCGTGAAGCCTAGTGGAATCGAAAACAGCGAATGGACAGATGCAGAATAAGGAATAATTGTCCAGATCTTTAACCAGAGTTAAATGTATCTATTGCCTTAAACTGGACCTGTTTCTTCTACATACGCCGCCCTCTGCATACAAAGGCGCCGCTTTGAGACTCTTGATAGTATCCGCTTCTGTTGTGTGTGCGATAAAACGTTTCATTCGAGTTATTCCAATTCATCGTTCACCGCGCGCTGTCGGTCGCGCCGCGGATCAGGCACGCGGCGAGCCTTAATCGTTACATTGTGGGAAGCGCCTGTACGAACGAGCGCTTTCGTATCCGTTAGCTCGGACCGCTCCGGCGCTGCGCTGGCGATTGTTCGCGAATAATTTACGTGTCGATTTAGTTTGGAAGGTTTAAGTTGTGTTTAGTGGTACTATACGGATATCAATTGAACGGATATTAATTTACTGAAGTGTAAACTGCTCGGCAGCGTTGCGGTTGAACCTCGATGAAATAACACTAGAAAGAGACAAACATAGTATTGGATTTACATCGTTACATACGCCTAATATAATCCTTTACGTAAGTTATACAAAATGAAATGTCCATCTGTATATATGGTCTTCAGGAGCATGAAGGTCTTGGTTTAAAATAATTAAAATAATAAATAATAGGTATTAATAGTACGTATAGGTACTGATATTAAAAGTGCCAAGGTGTGTTTGTTTGTCTTTCTTTCACATCAAAACGGAGAAACGGATCGGTTTGATTGTTCGTGTGGAGGTAGTTGAAGGGCTCGAGAGAGACATAGGCTATTTTTTTTTGCGGAAAAATATCTCATTTCAATAAGAAAATACGTTAATAACGGTATTACGTGTGAACAAAATAATTTGGACAACGCGAGTGAAGCCGCCGGTGCGAGCTAGTTTTGAATAATTTCAATTTCTCACACGCATTTCTACTGTCATGTAACGTACGCTATCATGAATTTACATTTGAAATGACAGCCCCCAAAGTTTGCGTCGCAAATGTTACCGCATCCCGTTTCTGCAAATTACTTGTCAACTGCGAGTCGTTGAGAACTGGTCCAGCGTGCGTAATTTATTTTCGGAACGTGCGTGTAAAGTTGAAAAGTACGTCGAAGTGGAAAATATCATACGTTCAGAAATATAATGACAATAAGAAAAGCTTTCAAATGTAAATAGGAGTCCTTTTGTGTTTCTACATACATGGGTGTTCGGGTAATGAATTGATGTAGTTTTTAACACGCTTTTTTTATTGATTCAGCGGCTGGGGAATCGCTTACTAGTGATTACGGGTCGTAGGTTCCCACCCAGAACAAACATTTATGTGATGAGCACATTTGTTTGTTGGGTCTCGGTGTGGTTGAAGTATTGCCGGTCACCATGATACTTATCGTTATTGAAATGCCTATTTCGGAATACGATGGCTGCGTGGCAAATTGTCGCAATAATAACGATTATATCATTATTACACGTTTGTTCTGTCAGCAAAAATATAGTTTGATACTATACAATCTTTGAATGAAACCCATAAATAATCGGTCCATTTAGTAAATACTTTGAGAACGTTGACTGCAACTTAAGCCCCCCGGGATCCCGGGTTTACCGGGATTAGTCACTATCCCGGATATACTTCCCTACTCCGCGGCTAATATCCGTGTTTTATTTCCGCTTCCGTTCCTCTTGTACACGGTGGATTTTATTTTCGAAAATAAGTGAACAAAAAATGATGTTGATGATGAAATTATTTGAATGTATTTTTAAAAATACAATTGCATCAAATAAATGTATAGCGTCAAAATATAACTATGTAGTGAATTTTGAAGTTTGCAAGTTTGCAATTTCGTTTGAAAAAGTAAAAATTTGAGTGATAACAGTGACGGCGAATATTGTCAAGGTTTTTGATGATCAGGGCCAGGAGTTCTGTGAACGGGAAATCGTGGAGTTAGGAGAAAGTTGATAAAAGTTCAATAGAATAAAAGACTGCATAAAAATGCTTATATTTTCTGCATAAAAAATGAGTTATATTAAACAGACACCAACAGTGACAATACTTTATTGCTTTGAAGCGATTTTACATTATACTATACTGTTTCACGTGGACAGTGAACACAGGATTACGTGATGAATTCGTTAATTTATGTTTTCTGAGCCAAGAAATTGGTTCTTCGAGCCGAATTTGATGTAATATAAAATACTGGTACAACGTTTCGGTATTATGGGGACATTATTTTCATATCTACGCATTAAGATAATATTCTTACAGACTTACGGGCAAGTTGCGAAGTTACCGGAGCGCACCGGATAATACCGGATTACGCAGGGGGTTACAACATGGGTTTCTTATTTCTTCTTGCGTTTAGTAGGTAAGCATACAAGAGTGACTTTTATTTTAAGGTTATAACTATTATTACATTATTGTTTATTTACACACTACGTTGACAGCTTTATCTAATTCATTTGCTATCGTGCTAACTATACTTTTATCTAATTATGTTTGAAATTATTTGAAATTTTAAATTCTTTTGAGTCAGTTAGCAATGATCTAATTTAACATACAAATTTATGAAAACTAAGTCGGTTATTTCCAGTTTTACCTAGTTCAGTTCAATTCTGTGTATAATTCTTCTATGTTCTGAAGCTTGAACATCGTAAGGGCGGGTCTTTGGATCTAGTACTTGCTTAAGTTATAGTTCTAAAGTTTATGGAGAATTTATTTTAAATTTCCTTGCATAATTAAAGACTTTACAGTTGAAAGAACAGTACAGTTTGAGTTATGAATAGATTTGTGAGTAAAAATTTGAATATACGAAATAAAAATTAAGACACGCGGGCAATGAGGCGTGCCGGCTCAGGACAGTCCCTAATCCTGGTAATCCGAAGACTTTTCGGGGATTATGATATCGTAAACGTTTGGAAGAATATTCTTAAATAAAACCATCATTTATCCGTTTTCTTTACGATTGAGTAATGTTCATTCAGTATATCCAGCACAAGAATAATCTTCATCTGTCAATCTTTGATGAATTGTAATATGAATATATTACGGTATATGTAAAAGTATCAAATTATTGGTTAGCTTATGTATAGATTGTGAAGTACTGTATATTCTAAATACCTTGATATAATATTAATTAAGTGACAAATTATTTAGACCTTTTACATGTATGCAGCTAGCCATTTGAGTAGTGAATTAAAAAGTCAGAACAGCCTCTAAAAATTATACAAACGTATACCCATACATGAAAAAGGCCCGATTTGTTTGCAGCTATACTATTTATTAGCAACAGTTCAAACTGCCAGCAGGATTAGTGTTTAGGCTCCACTGAGCCGTGTAACTAAGCGCCAAGTTCGGTAACAAATAACTTTAATTCGTTGCGAATGGGAATCAAACGGAACGAAATTCTAATATATATCGTATCCGCGATCCATTTGCACCGCCCGCCCGATCAATCACCTTCAAAACGTTATCTAAAAAACAAACATTCGTACGAGAGATTTATTCAGGCGAATGCGGAGGCCACTTTACTGTCAGCCCTAACAACGATGTGCTTGAGGGGTGGCGACTTGTGAAATAAGCATGCAGCAAAGATTACGAGGAAAAATAGGTTGCCGTGATATAGTATTAACAGACTAGCGACAACAGTAAATAGTCACCACTGATATTGTAAACATAAATCCCAATTCGAATATCTTGAAGAACTACGCAGAGACTATACATTTAGGCATCAGATTAATGAAAAGAAGTTTAGCATTCAACGAAAACCCATTTTCGAAAAGTAACATCTGGAACAATTCATTAGTTATTGGGAATAAGTACAACGTCAATAATTCATGGCAAGGAAACTTTCTGTCCCAATAGTTCGATGTCGACAACCCTGGCGGAATAGTACTTAAGTTCGACGATCAATCAGGGCTGTCCGACAAACGTGACTGACTGAGCGGTATTTTATTTTGTAACAATTCCGGCGAGGATTTGTTCTGAGATTTTAACATGATGCGAATCGAGATACAATTATAGATAAAATATTGACCAATCGGATTGCTTCAGTATTAGCAAATGTTTCAATGTCTATGATGAGTACAATTTCAATTAGATGGCCTTAAGGCAAAGGAGATGAATTCAGCCTTAGCTTTGCTTAGCTGCAGTTTTTTGTTACGCCTCTCTGCTGCACATTAGTCCGTCTTACAACTTCAATATTCCCACACCATACTCGACTTCATTGATCCAGTAGGAATGAGCGGGGTGCTTTGTTTAAAATCACCGATATTGGATGAAAAACTTTCTTCGTCCTACTGCTAAGCACAGCTCTCCTGCTAATGCTGGCAGACCGTAGCTTACGTCGCCCCGCTGCCCCACTACGGTTGGTAGAAGTGTAAAGAAGTATATTAAGCGAGTTGTTCTGAACGCTTTTGCAAACTAGCATCTATTGGTTTAATTTAGTGAAATTGATCTAAAATGTTGATCCAAAATGAAATAAAACAAAATATTTGGATGTTACGACGCAAACGGCTCGCCGGAAGCAATTTTATGTAAAACGTATTTCATACAAACGCCGGTTCAATTTGAATAAATCCAGACTGGGTTGAATTTTGCGCTAAAGCCGTACTTCATGTTGCACTAGCTTCATGTCAGGTCTTCGCTCGTCCATTTAATACCTATAGATAAGAGTGTGCCTAGTAGTCGAAATCTGACTAACCATTATATAACATTTGAGGAAAACATACGAGTACATGACACTGAAGTTCGTTAGTAGTACTTACAAATGTGTCCCGAGTGGGAATCGAACCCACGACCTCCGGTTTTACCATCGAGATCCTAAACCACAGTCCAAGAGGCTAATCAGTCGATTTACAACAATTCAAGATTTACAGATGAACAGAAAATATTAATGACTTTGTGTATGTATTTCCTTAACTAACAAGTTCGCGTGCGAATTTCCCAAATCGTTGCTAAACTCCTAAGCGCTTACTTCGGAAACGACTTACAAAATAACTAACGTCCTTGCACCCCCGCCCCGCCCCGCGCCCGCCTGCCCTTCCCACTCAGAACTGAGTGCTTCCACAGTAAAATTATGAATAAAAAGCGGCTTTCCAGTTCGGCTCAGTGAGACGTTGTTTCTCAGAACGAAAATAAGTTTACAAGAAACATTGGGTTTTGAACTGTCTCAGACTGGTATAATATAATATTGTTTAGTAGGTATTAATAAGTATTTATTAACTATCAAAATAACCTACTATGACTGGCCTCTTGGTGTAGTGGTTAGAGACCGTGAATGTGAAAACGAGATGTCGTGGGCTCGAGCCCCACCCAAGCCTAACATTCGTTTGATGAATACCTAGATTGTTTATTAACTGTGCGGTTACCAAGCATTTATTTCACCAATATGAATATTGAAATTGTTATTATTTTATTATTACTCTATTGTTGCATTTACAATTAAATAATTACAATTGAAAATAAAATAGAGAATCAAAATTCGGAAACACGCTGAGAGTAACAACCACAAAAAAATAATTTTCCAAAAATAAAATATTGTATACACATAATGTGGATTATTAAAATGATGATGAGTCGCGCCGCACGAAATTTCCCTCGACGAGCAACAATATTAATGGCGCTTCCAGATAATGTATGACACGCGTGATTGCCATTCCGCGGAGAGAGACGCCATAAGCTAGTGAACATGCCGCTCATATATTGTCCGTTAGAGGCACGCTCGACCGACACATACCACTTTACTAGAAATTACTTTTACACTGACAGAAAAACAGACTGTCTCCAAGCTTATAAAAATTAAAGTTGATATTAAAAATTATAAAGGGTTAACGGTGCACGATATTACGGACGGCCGCAGACCAGCCCGCACATGGAAGTGTCGTTCGGGGAGGCGCGGGCAGATCCGGAACGATGCGTAGGACCTGCCGCGAACGGTATCATCGAAGGACTCTTTGATAGGGAAGAGTGTCGCCCGCACGCGGGCGGATAGGAACAAAGCCCTTAACGTGACAAATGAAATGTAACATATAATACGTATACTTTTTAGAGAAAATCTAATTTGAATTATAAGGATGTTTTATTATTGCGAGCCAATAGTATAATTGTTTGTCTTATAACGTGTGAAATGTAAAGTAACACGTATTACTTGTAGCGTAACAAATAAGCAGACGGCCACTCATCCCAGCGCCGACCACCCCCACGCTTAATAGCCCTTCATTAAACTACATATAAGTTTTTATAGAGTGGCGATATAAGCCTATAGAAGTGTTAACACAGTGCATTACAATATTTTCGCGTTACGTGCAGTAGTTATAGTATTAGAACATATATTTCCTCTATTAAATAAAGTAGGTAATAGCCGGTACAATGTAATAACCGTAGCGTGAAGAAAAATTCCATAATCTAGTGAACATGCCGCCCATATATCCTCCGCTAAAAGCACCTTACTACTGTACGTGAACTAAACGTAGTATTATATACTGGAAGTGACTGCTCTATAAAGAAAATTTTAAAAATGGCTCACACAGTACCATGTTAATAACCTAAGTTATTATTTTGAATCTAAAAATTATTAATTATATTGTTAATTTCATTATGATAAGTTTAATTATATTCTTGATATGTTATGCAATTTTTGACTATACTGCCTCGACGGAACAGGATGTACCTAATGGAGATATTTGGTACTCGGTGCTTTCTACCTACCCTGTCGAGAACCTGGCGTGATTTTGTAATACCTACATATTAATAAGAATAATGTAATATCTAAGTATGTAAGTCACCTCAAGTGATTGCTCTCCAGCGCACGGCAGAACGCATTGACTTTTATTGTTGAAGTATCTCTTTATTCCGTGTTCTTGCAATAAATAAATTGTTTAAGCAGCACGGTTCATCCAATCTTCATCCATCCGTCTAATTCCAATTTCATCCAATCTAGAGAAGTGGGAAACGCCGCCTGCACTCGGTCATTTACGTATTCCTATTCTTGATGACCTAAGTTGGAACGGTTTCTATCTTAACGTCAAATTTATTCTTTTCACTGGCTTCTTGATCCAGTGGTTTAATCGCCCCGTTCGAGTCCGGGGTTGCACGTTCCATTCTAGCCAAGGACTGAATTATTTGAGTGTACTACGAATATAACTTTTGTGAATGAGCATACATATATGTACTTATTTATTTATATATGTATATATTTAGAATGATCCTTATTACACGCTCTTGCAAGTTTGAGATAAGATGGCCGTATATCTCAAATATTATTGTTACTATGTTTAAACGCGAATAAAAATATTAGAAGTCATTCCCCGCATAAGATTCCACAAGTCAGACGTAGCCACTCGCGTTAATATCAAGATTTTCTCCGTACGAAACACGAGTGCACGTGACAACCATTTCGTGACGGAAAAATTCCATAAGCTCGCGAGCCGGAGCCAACCGCACACATCATACAGTCCGCTAAAAGGCGAACGCGCCGTACGGCACGGATACAGTAGCATGCTAGAAATGGCTCACGTGAATTTATTAATACGAAATTTTATTTCATGCTTCATTATAGATGACAGCGGCGGTTTACCGACATAGGAGCGAGCGTAATAAAATTGAATTGTCTTTCATATCAGATTTTTGGTTTGGCAAATAGATAAGTGTAATTTTAAGAAATCGATCTGCCAATTCGCTTTGGACTAACGTGGTAAAATATACTGCAGAAATCATTGTCAGCCTTTTTACCATTTTCACTATTACACACGGGTCAAACAAGAGACATTTCAGCTAAAAACCTGTTAGCATTAGTAACAAAGTAAAGTGACAATAACAAAATCGTATGCCAGAGCGTGTGATTTAAATCGCGAAGCACATTTGGAATGTAGTTTCTGAATGTTGTATTTGAATTTTTACCGCTGCGAGTTCGTTTCGTGCCTGCAGAGAAAAATCTTTACAAAAGTAGAGACTTCTCGCTACTCTTATGAACTTTTTTCACACTATGAATTTATGAAGTTCGTAATATTCTTCTGGAAATTATTCGATTATTATGACGAAAATAACAACAGAAGCAGCCTAGCGGCTCGAAATGCAGCCTCCTACTCCGGGGGTTCTGGGTTTAAATTCTGGCACGCAATTGTGACTGGTCACGTACGTTTTATAACTTAAAACATAATATAAGTCGCTGTAACGGTGCAGGACAACGTCGTGAAGAAACCTGCACACTGAGTTTCTCCAGAATATTATCTGAGGTGTGTGAAGTCAGCGGAGAAAGCCAGTGGAGCAATAAAAGGATTGCAAAAAAACCTTCCAAGGTATAGGCCAAAAATGTATATAGGCCGCGTTAACGGCCATTGTGCCCCCCGACACCGGTAAGGCTTTACAACTACATATTTACCGCGAACTCGTTTATTTTTACCGCAGTCATTATGAACTGCGTCGGTGATTCTGCAGGTGACCTCAATGATAATTAGGGTTCCGCGACTCAAGGGTTAAAAACGTGTTAACAGGAGCGTGTTCCGTTTAACGTGTTGTGAAAAAACATTGTTGTATTATATTAGTTTGATGTTTTGAAAATTGTTGTTTTCTTTTTGGGGTACCTTGGAACATTGGATAATTTGACAGTTTCTTTTTTATTTTATAATACTGATTTTTTGTTTCTTTTTATTTTTTATTACTTCCTTCTATATGTCCAACGCCGAATTGAAAAGTACCCTGCAATGTATAGTAAGTAGCACTTGTAGTTAGCAATACTTAACATTCCGTTCCCGATGCGAGCTATTGAAAGAAACTTTAATATTATTACGGAACCCTCATAGAAAATTCAAGTCGCACTTGAATAATAATTTTATATTCTAATGAGCACTCGACAACCGAACCCGTGTTCTATCTCTGTTCCATCTTTCGCCGGCTCTTGGGGCTCAAATTTGCTTAAACTTTTTTCCCTAAGTAGGCGTTTTACGCCTATGAGCCTTATCTCCTGTTACGAGGTGATTTCAATCTGCATAGATACCGAGGACGCTATTCAAAGGTTTCTATGGCTACCTACAAAGGTATCACCCTGTACGCCCCATTATACAATTTGAAAAATTTTCTTTTGATTTCTTAGAACCTCAATAATAGTAATTAATATTTTTTATTGTTAATATTGGAATAGTTCTACAATAAAGGGATTTTAAATTAGTCTATAAATGCATGTGTTATGGTAGCCGGGCAGTTTATAAACTCACTACTATAACATTTAATACTTATACATACTTTGCAACAAATGGGCTGATCACACAAATGTTTGTCTGGGGCTGAAATCTAACCCAAAACTTCCGACACAGTGATCCGGTTTACGAATCACTGGACAAAAGGGACAGTAACAAAAAACTCTAATTAATAAATATCCATGACATAAAAGTACAACGCGCATAATATAAGAAGAGACAAACGATGTTAAGATCTGCCTTTTGATGTATGAATAAAATGGTCCAATGAATTTACAACACGTGAACAAATACAAGAGACCGTGCACACTGTCCGCTGATCCGCAGCTAATCCGCCGGCCGAACGCGTCGATCGGTCGATAAGTGAATCCGCCTGTCCGGTGCGATTATCGTTAAACGCTGCTAAAACTACTGCTGCGTAGAGATACAATTCAACTAATAAATTTAACTAAACGATAATAATATCTCGGAACAAAATTTACACGCGGCCATCTGATCCCAAACTAGGCGGAGCCTGTACTAAGATGACCGGACGGCTGACAAATAATATGTATACATTTTATATAGATATTAATAATAAGAACAAAGAAATGTGTTCATAACGCAAATGTCGAATGGAAATCGAACCCAGGACGACCGGTTCTGCAGTCAGGGTCTCATTTTTACCCTTATTTCACGTTGAAACTGACCGTCGTAATCCCCGACGGAAATTCTTCAGCTCACAAAATTTTCAAGAGTTCCGAATCATACGGAAATTTGATGTCAGTATGTGCGCTTTGGTGCGAATTTTGCCGGTCTTTTTGGTATTGTAATGTCCGCTGTCGACTTCCCGAATGGGACTTCTGAAATATTGTTCCGAACTGAAATATTGGTTTTGGGAAAGTCGTTCCGATTCTAGTTTCGATCACGTTTAACGAAATAAAGAATGAAGGAAAATGTCTCGATCGTTACTGCGAATGCACCAAGTTTTATATACTTTCATCAAATTGTATGCAATTTGGGATACTAAGTTTAGCTTCAATTTTAATTTTTGTAATTCCAGTTGATTACGATATTAAAAATTTTAACAACTTTTAATGGTAAAATATGACTGAGCAATTCTTTAAATTTCTCATGATATACAATTATATTTATATTATACATATAAACAAATCTGGAAATCCTTAGTTTCTGCCTGCCCCTAACGCAAAGACCCGTGATGAGACAGTACATTAATAACTTACAACTCGGTAGACATACGTACACACGTACATTGTGTACAGACATTTGTTACCGTCGTCGGTAGCGATGTACGCTCATTATTGCCGCACCTCATACTCGCGACATATGTAAATACTCGTGACATAATATGACGGAGAACGCTTAAACCTCAAAGTAATATAATACATGAAGCGTTCCGCTCATGTACGGCTCCGTTTTTTCTCTAAACAGGGACACTTTATTAAATATCAATTTAATTGTCACGTTTCGCTAGGAACGTACCTGTTACGCGACTGAATATAATTCAATTAAAATACGAGGCGTATTATAGAAAAAATGGGATACTCGTTTCTTAATAATTAAATAATGTACTGCGATTAGCTTCTCGGTCGAGTGGTTACAGAGCCGATTGCTAAGGAGGTCCTGGGTTAGATACCCACCTAGAGCAAATTAATTTAAATTTGCTGAACCGGAATCCGGCAGTCAGAGCCACTAACTACTGTGCCAGCGAGCCTCTAAAAACCATAAAGAAGAAGAAAGAACCAATCTCTAATAATTACCGCGAGCTAGGTATGAGCATACATTTTTAATATCACGATTCATTTATTGTTAAGCTAGCTTAAAGAGGGATTTTTTTAAGCACAAAAAAGGGATAAAGCAAGAGCGTAGCTGGCACAATTTTTTAAGCCACCGCTAACGATACACTTGTACCGTGTCACGGCCATCCCGGCAATCCTGGCTGAGGATAGGTTAATCCCGGACAGCGGGACGAACGCTAACCCCTGTCTATTGTCCTAATTTATTATACCATGGAAGGTTTTCAAATTTTACTACTAATTCAAATTTAGCAACAGTTAAAAGGTAGTGGTAAACGTATTGTAATGAACGGTGGCTGACCCACGAAACAGATTTACAAGGCCGGTGCGAATGGTGGAGTCGGAAGAAATAGAGCTAGGCGTACGTGCTTTAATCGAATCCGAGATTTGCTTAAAGAAGACCAGGTCAAGAATACCACTAATGGACGAGTTTTTGTGAAGACTGATGACGAATTAGGGAACAAGCGCGATAATATAATAATAATAGCAGTGTAGTGAGACCACCATGAACTATACATGGTGATTCATGATTACAATCAATGAGATTTTAACAATGTGAAACGTGTAGGGTTGTCACAATAAGTTGATATTAATACCGGTAACACAGATTGCCGGTCTTTTAACAAAGATTACGGTCACCGCCAACAATGATTGTCGGTCACTGCCAACAGCCGTCCCATTGAAATACCGTTTAAGTAGATTACGCATTGCCCGCGTACACTTTGTATTATGTCGTGCTTTTATTTATGTGTGTTTTCATTCACTCCCGACTTAGACATAGTACGTTTTAGAAAATATCTGTACCTAATGTCTTTGAACGTGGTTGAAGTTAATGAACTGCAGTATATTATTTCATCAGTAATTATAATCGTTTTCGTGACCGAAGCCTAACCTGTCCCCGTAAAAATAACAACATTGGACATAAGTTTTCTCATAATGTGAATGTATAAAGTCTTAACGGGCTCGGTGGATAACTGGAAATTTAGTCGTCTGATTTCATTCTTTAGAATCGCAAGGTGTGTAGGTTTCCTCGTGGTATTTCTCGTCCTCGTCTCGTCCGTATTTCTCGTATTTCTCGTCTCGTCCTCGTCCCTCCATAAAAGCAGGTGAGAAACACCTTTACAACTGCGAAATATCATCGCAATGCGATAAAAGGTAAATGGTATGGAATCGGGCGTCCATTGCGTTCCAATTACGAAATCGATACAAGAAATGAAATGGAACTGAAAAATGTTATTGAAAATTGCACCTAAAATTTAATTCGCTTATCTGTTCGTCCGAAAATTAATTGAAACTCGCGATCGATAATTGGCGGTATCGTGAGTCCAATGATTAATCGATTCGTTCATTTATACGCGGCGCAATGTAAATAAAACCGGTTCGTACCGGTTTAAACCGCCGCAGAATTGCGATTTTATTTACGAATCGCAAATGCGGGCGAGGAGCTCGTTCGCAAATAAAATTGAATTGATTGGAAAATCCCTACAATAATTGTAACGTCAGAAATTAAATGAACTGAAATATATTTATTGCCGGAATACACATCATGTAAATGTTTAACAATAAAAATATATTTTATTCTACAATACGTATGGTGTTCAAATTAATTAAATTAATAATAGAACTTAATAATTTTTTATTAAGAGTGGAATGACGTAGAAGTTTATAAAAAGACGAGTAAGATATATATCACATGGAAAGTGTAATATACACCTTATTTATAGTGAGAAGGGAACAATAACATTGTGGACAGGATGATACGAAATGAAGAATACAGCGAGGGATGCGCTGTCTAACGCACCCCTATTGTAGGGTTAATATTATTCCCCGCTACGCTTTTGTGTGACGGCGTTATGAAATTACAGATCGTGATTCCTGAGAGGGGAGTGAATTATGGTTATTTATTGCCATTATTATAAGAATGTTTAATAAATAATTTACTTTAATGAAGTATCCTTTAACATAAGAATAGAAAATAACCTGATCAATCTGAGCCTCAATAATGTTAAGGTGAGTTATAAAATCTTTTTTTTTTTATCAACCCCTATAGGGGGTTGAATTAGATATAGCAATGGTGTATAAAAGGTATGTAATAATAACAACCGCAGTGTCGAAATAGTAAACGGTACAATTAATTTCAGTTGCCTGTTCAAAGTTTATTAGAAAAAACTTCTAACTCCGCTAACTTGCAATCCTTTTCTTTCCTACGTATAATACGCCTAAGCCGCGTAATTCGGCACACCACGCGTGGACAAATGTTTGCACGAAGTTAATTTGAACCGGGTCGCAACACCGGGGCTCACCGCGCGTACACGCTGCTTATAATAGATGGATCATTAGTTGAGCCTTACACTGGCCTTGGTGCATGCGACTGGGTAATTACACACAACAATTGTAATAATAATAATAAGGATAATTCCACACACGGCTGTTTGAACCAAATTAGGCACGAATTTAGGTGCGAAGAGCGAAACACCTAGCAACTAGGTCGACATTCGCGATCTTGAGTGTCGAGTGATGTTTTGGTTTGTGCGATGAGCACATTTGTTTGTTCCGGTGTAATAAAAATATCTATTATAAGTATTGTTCCGTATATTTATATGTATCAGCCGTACGGTTACCTTTACGAAGGCGATTACTTGTCTAATTTTAAAAGCAGTCAGCCATTTGTGGAATTGTTCCCAATAATTATTATTTCAAACATAATCGTCATCGCCTGTGCTTCGAGCCGCACGGGAACCTAAGTTCCGAGGTATAAACGGTGCCGCTAATTTATTTAATTAAATGGAGCCCCGCGTCCCTGATGTATCAAGGCTGAGTGTTTGTTAAGCAAATTCATTCATTCATCGGTCCGTTCGTCGGTCCGCACACTCATTCGTTATCGTTTCCGCTGCTTTGTAACGTGAATGCGAAGACATCGTGAATTAATTAAGGGGCTACCGATTGTTTAACGTTCTGCTGTTTGCGGTGGTCTTTTTGTGTTGTTTGCTGGATTTTCAGTGCTCCTCGAATCCAGGTCCATTATTTTGCTTAGGTTCGAGAAATTAGGTCAATAATTTAAAATAAAAAGCATACAATTGTTTCAATAATCCACACAAATACTTTTGCCGTGTGTCAATGTTGTTAATACACTGTAGAAATCGTCAGCTTCCACATTTAATATACTTATCTAAATATAACCGAGATTTTTTTTTTTAACTTTAAATAAGTTCATTTCGTTTGTCTATTCAATATTATTTTATTTTATCTACAAATTTCAAATTATATAATAAAGTTACCTTTTAACTTTTAGCAAGTTTCAACAAGTTCAGTTAGCGAACAAAGTAAGAGAAATAATGCTGATGTGAGTATACGGGTTCGATTCCTAGTTGAGAATGTATTTTATGAATTCAATTATCCCTTTGGTTCTGAGTCTTTGTATATTTAGGTTTGTTTTTCTACTTGCTCATAGGGGGTCGTGGTGTGTTAACTGTTCAGGTTTATTTAAAAAATATATATTTCAACAGACATTTTGTAGGATGTGGATGGACATGATATTCAAGTAAAAACATTACTATTATTAGAATGTAACTACTATTAGAAATTATTTTATTAGACATTTTGCCTGCCTTTACATTTCCAGGTCAAACCCACTTAACCGTGCAAGATGGAATTTGGTATGGAAATACATTGAACCCTTCGAAAGGGTACAAGTTAGGTAAACACTATTGACAATCTATTCCGAATGCGGAATAAGGGATTAAACATCCACGGAATCCATAATAATTTCCAACGATAATACATAGTTACGTGAACTTTGACGTCGTGGGTTCGATTCCTAACCAGGACATGTGTGCGCCGAGCGCATTTCTTACACGTATAATGTACCGTGTAAGAAAGAAACAAATAGAAAAAACATTCATTTCGCACCGACACAATACATGATAAATTAATAACACAGTTATTAAAACTGTCCCATTTATCATTATATTATCATCGGTAACCGATATTAGTCTACAGCTGGGCATACGCATCTCTAAACACGCGCCGCTGTGGGCCGAGCGATGTGACGGTATTTGTAAAACAAAATGCGACATAAAAAAACCTCGAACATTTTCGGAGTGACAAAATCGCTCCGTTTTAACTCTTGTACCACAAAACCTCGGCGGTTTTACAAAGAATCCCACGTATTCACTTTGTATCCGGCGCTCGTTTAATATTCGCGGATTTAATAATGCGCCGTTTGGAACAATGCGGACTGCGCGGACCACGGCGGGGAACACTTGGAATGTGTTCCACTTTTACAAGTTTTTAACGATTTAATAAAACATTTTCTTAGACACAGTATAATGCGATGCAGTAAACAATACTTCAATTTAATATAAATTCTTTCTGAAAACGTTTTCTGCAATAATAATACCTTGGGCCACCCTCACACGTCGCCGTCTCATCCGAAACTAGGGAGAACCTTCATTATGGTGACCAAACAACTGATAAACTACATATACGATATAATATTTATATATATTTTTTTATTTCACCAAACCATAAGACTAACGAATGTGCTCATCCCACAAATGGTTGGGAATCGAACTCCCGATCATCGGTCTAATTGTCGGGGTGAGGATGCCCAAATGTATAATATCAGATACCTGGTCACCAGAATACAGACACCATCTACTTTAAAACGGACTGCTGTGTCGATGGTTGTTTCAAAATTATTACTATTTAAATTCAGGGGAAGTTCATTCGATTTAAATGTCCTACTTATAGAGGACTGCGCGTGGCATTCCTCTCTACGGGAGACGAGAATTACCATTCTGAACACAATGTATCTCGAGCAGAGCAAGATAAAGCGACTAGTGTGCATACAAAAATGTTCCTATATAAATTACAATGAAACATTGAATAAAAGCCTTTTTGTTTCAGTATAAACAATTCCATACATAAAGAATACCTTGCTTTACAAAAAATATAACTTCGTTTTCCACATTTAATGATCTGTGTAAGTAAGTCGGTCCGTTAACTAAAACCCAGTTAAAGTCTATCAATAAATATTTCTTTATAAGGCGAAGGCATTTATTGCCACAGAGTATACAACGGAATAGACATGATTATTCAAGTTCAAATTGTTTTAATCGTTATGAGAAGACAGAGTACCAAATAATAGCATTTTGGCAGAGCTGACATGGTTTTATGATTTGAAGGGTTCTGATCACCCCATCAATATTGGCAATGGTATTGTTGCCAAGATCAAAATGCCATGAAATAACCTGCCGGCAACACTATTCATCCCGCAGCTGGGGCTGGGTCTCTTTTGCAATTACGTCAGGCCTAGAGTATACTGCGTCACGCTAATCCCATGGTCTACTATTGTGCTTGTGTGCTTATTCCAAATGTCATGTCTACTCGTGACATTGCTATATTTTTGTATAAGTAACAAATAGCATGTCTATACATTCAAATGTCTACGCTATCGGTAGAATGTCATCGATCGACTTCCGCGCTCGAGCCCGCTGCCGCGGCTCCTGGCGATTGGTTCTTCATTCCTTACATTTATGAGCGGAATATTGATTACGGAGTATGAAGTGAATTCCTTCTAAATATTAAATATTTCAAAATGTTGCAAGGTTATGCCGTTTACATGTCTTAGATTCATTAGAAATACATAAACTATATGAATTATCCCACTTCTTACAAACTCATCTCTTCCGCATTGGGTCGACTAGTAGAAAATGCAATTATTCAAATTCAAATTGTTTTCTTCATTATAAAGTACATACATACACTCATGAGGCATTAAATTCACCCTTTTTGAAAATTTATGAAACACATTTTTAGGCCAGCTACATAAATTGTCCTGCATAGAGTAACTATCACTCATCATACGAGATACAAACTGTACATAATTCTAGTAATTTTTTGATTCAGTCACAGCCTAGACCGAGACTAAAACCTCAACCGTATCCCTATTCTTGCAAGTTACAGGTTAACTGAGCAGTGTTTCGGCGCGAGATCTCGCCGAGGGTGACAAAAGTGATCGCGCTGTAAGAGGACAAGTGAGTGATTACCCGTCCAACAAACTCATAAGGTGCCAGCCCTAGTTATTAACTGCATCCATAATAAGTAAACTTGAGAACGTCAATCAACTACACAATAACCCTCGGGCTCGTAATTCATAAGCCGATATTTCAGACGCCCGTAACTCTGTGACTCAACTATGATGATTAATAGGTGGTGAGTTTGAACGGTAATTTGATCTTTATTGCTTAGTAGATTTGGCGAACAGAGTTTAATATCTGTTCTCGTCTTACTATTGCTTTTAAGTGTGCGATGTAACGTTTTCAATAAAGTATCTACGTATTTCTTATATGTTGCCTTTAACGCGTTAATTTTGATGTAATCGCGTAATTTGATGTAATCGAGTAAGTTGAAGTAATCGCGTACGTCGCGCGGTGTAAATGCGACGGTGAATCTGGCTCGCATCCCGGGGGACGCGGCGCGCGGGGATAATAGGAGACGGCGCGCGACCGTTCTCGGCTTTCCCGCTCCCGAAAACCGGTTAACCTAATATTTCCTCGGCAATTACAAAAATTAACACGGATCCCGCAATCTCGCAAATGATTCCCGCACGCTTATTGGATTCCCGGGGGCGGGGCTCCCGTTGTTAATCACGCCGAGATAGCCGATGCGCCGGGCGGCCGCGGGATTATATGGGATGACGTCTTGTTTATTTAGTTGAGCAATTTTTCCTTCCGCGCCGAACGGGGGTAGGTAATCTCCGAATTCCGGAACGATGAGTGAGATTGTTTCCCGGGCGCTTTGTTTTTACGATCGCGGAGATCGTCATCGAGCGTAGTGCATAGTTACTTCTTATACATTGAATAATCCAAATATAATATGATGATGCTCTTCGTTGATTTTAATATCTATAGTGAATTCATGTCTACTTCTCTTCTCTCTCTATCTTCTCAGTAAATTATGGTAATTTCCATGTCTAAACTTTTTACACCGCAAATGGTAAAATATGAATTGTTAAATACTAAAAAATCTGTAAAATTCCTTAAATATACTCGTATAAGTACAAATAAAAAAATTGCCTCGGTCCTTGCGCAAATCTATACTGACGTGGGCCGAAGAAACGTCTAGAAAAACCTACTGGAACGTTTCACAACGAATCTTTTGTATTCCCGACAAGAGACTAACGTGTTGAATGTAGTGTAACATTTAATTCGAGGCAGTCGTTCAAAGACACCAGCCGTAACGGACGTAATGAGTGAAATGAAACATATATCGCAAACTGGAAAAATCTTGTGATATGTTCAAACGTATTCGTATATTTTATGTGTATGTATCATAGCTTGTGTTTTTATAATCACTATGCATGATTGTATTATGTCAAAGTTTCACAATTAAACGTGTCTTCTTTATGATGATGGGAATTTATTGTGACCATGGGTTTATTTTCGAATGTATGCGCGCGATTTTTGTTGACCGCGACCCTTTTTAAGCCTGGAGCATGCTACACCACGCTGCCCCACCGGTAGACGAAACCGCAAGGTAACAATGTCCATTTTAAGGTCACAAAGACGAAAATAACCGTCTGTTTATCCGTCTTTACTCACGACTATCACGGCATTAAATTATCGTCCACAATGAAATGACGTGTTCACACGCCGGCGTGCGACCAGGAAACGTTTGTTAGCCGGTCATCGGTACGTGCGGTATGCGGATTCGATTCCCGTAACCCGAGTCCGCCGCGGTAACGTAACGTAAAGTGATAGGTTCAAATTATTTAGCTCTTAGCGATACCACAGATGACGAAAGACCTCCGCGGGCAGACCAGATTTTAACATATGTACGTTTAAACATTAAATAATAAAACTGAAAATCCTGTATGAAAATCTTCGATGGTATTACGCCAATATCAGCCTTGTGCCGAAATCAAAATAGTGTAATGTATGTGGTCAGTTTTTATCTCCATTTTTAGTCTACTGCACGGCACGGGTCTCCTCTATGATCGATAAAATCCAAAAGCACAGTGAACCACGCCGGCCAAGCGTATTTCACGACGTTTTCCGCCAGCGTCATAGAGGGTGATATTGAACATTTACATTAACGAAATATTAGTGTTATCATTATTAATCTGAATTTCGCAAATATATCGGAGTTATGAAAATTATTTTCGTTATTAATTTTGCGTAATTTGTCGCAAGCGAGGCGCTCTGCGCTCAATCGCGGAATCGCGTAAATATTTAGGGATAATATTAATTATCTGTGCGCATGTGTTGCCAGTGACGTTTCGCATTATGAGTTAGGGGGAACAAAATAAAATGAGGCGAGCGTGTACAGATGCGTAAACGATTTTTAAGTTTATAACGCTACGTAGATTGTAATGGAGTGCCTATTTTTTAAGGGTCTCTAGATTGCCGCATTCTCTATTAGATATAATATCAATGTTATTGAGAACCTGTATGGTTTAAATAAACGAGTAGCTCTATTTTACTTCTAAGTACAATTTGAAGCATATTTGTATCTGGATTTACCAATACATAATTCGTTTCTATCCCTCCTTTAGTACCCATCCAGAAAGTATCCCATATACACTAATAAACAAAGCGACAGCGCGCCGTATTAAGCGGATCTGGAACGCACGTGCGTCCGCCATCTTGCGGCTCCATATTTGGGGCGCCATCTTGAAATCAAGATTCCCCGCTTGACCGTTTACGGCGGGTACCTCGGTTCCCGACGACGTGTTTAGTGTGAATCGTGTGACATGCTTTAAACGCGGAAGAGTGGAAATTACGGGGCTTTTCAAGTGACACGTGAATAAAATTTCAAATGAGTGCGTCAGTTAATGGCTATCCGGTGTGTACTAGTCATAACGGAACAATACAATATGTTATCGCGATTTGTATAATCTAAGAGAGTCACGGGAGATTTTGGATTTTTTTTTTGAGAATGTAAATAATTAAATCAAAACCTTGTACCCAAGTAAGGCACACCCGTCACTTTATATTTATGTTTGTGACGGGACATAGATATCTAACTTAGTTAATTCGAATAGATGGTAGCTCCGATACAGTCGTAGTGACAGATCTCTAACCCTACCATCACCCCCAACATGTAAGATATCTCATGAAAATTTCCGTAACAAAAGAGTTTCCGACCGACGAGGTTTACGAGGAAGCCTACCAAGTAACCGGAATAGTAACAGTGAAGGCTGCTATCATTGCGATGATAATCTGAGTAACCAATAAAATACTACTACAAAATAGATTGAATGTATCGTAATTATTACTATTGTAACAAATATTGGGAAGAATAGAATTTTAAATATATAAACATTACTTAAAATAAGATGAAAAGTATAAAAAACTTTTTATTCATAACATCTCCATAAAACAAAGTTATCTTTATCTAGCTAATAAAATCATAGTTATATCTTTTTCAATCCTCTTTTATTGAAAAGCCAACGGGAGAGTCCTCAAGAAAGTCTTAAAACTGTAATAAAAATTCTATCGTCTTTACGATTGCTTCGAGGCGTTATTTTATTCACGGCGCAAGTTGGGAAAGTTACGTCTTTATCACACTATGTCTACGTCCCGCTGTCGGATACGTGTCATATTGTGTCACATTTACGACTAGGGTAATTATAATGTTGAACTATAGCCCTTTTATTGTTCCTCTCATAGCACAGGTCACAGGCCCTCAGATAGTCCTTACAGTAGTAAGGTTTACTACGAAAAATATAAAATCGTTGTCACAATTTACGACACGACAGTCATTTTACGACACAATTGTATTACGACAACGACTATCACGACACATAGTACCACATAATGATACTTTGTTTGAACATGTCCGTGCTGAGGTCATACAATCACACGATTACAACAATCAGCTAACTTCAGCTCCAGGCGGTGCTAACGAAATCGTACCGTACGTAAACGCGGCTTATCTACGCGTCATACATGAAGATATTTCATTGTATTTTTCTGCAGACTTAAACAAAATAAAATTTTAAAATGTCGATTAGCCTCTTGATGCAATTGTTAGAAGGCCCGACTGCTAAATCGACGGTCGTGGGTTCGATTTCAGCCAATAACGAACATTGGTGTGATGAGCATTGCTTTGCTTTCGGTGTCTGGGTGTAATAAAAATATCTATATAAGTAATGTATAGTATGTATACGCGTACGTTTATTAGTTATCCGATTACCATAATACAAGGATTCAATTGTCTAATTTGGACTCTGATAGCGGTGTCGTGGAATGGTCTTAATTATTGTAGCATCACGTCAAATCCCTAACGGAGTAGACAGGACGCACCAGGTTACAAATATCCTTACAGACTTGACGTGCAACTTCTATAGTCATCACTCTCTACATTATTGTGTTAGAGTTATTATAATTATTGTTATCGGAGCGTAGCAATTGATTGTGCTTTTCACATAATAACTTTAAGCTTAATTGAGCATGCACTTGGCGCTACGTTGGAGGTACGAGTGGCTCGCCAGCGATATACATTCCGAGACACCTAATGGAAACCGCGCATTAGGGTTACATGTTGTGAAAAATTGCACGGTGTCCTGAAAATGCGCTTAGGTGTTACTTTATTTGTCTCTAAAGCCTTTTGGATAACATATCTATGTGCATATGAAAGTATGTACGGTAAACGAAAAAACATCAATTCTTACATTTTTTGCCTGTCTCTGTTTATTCCTGCTAATATCAGATGCGACTGGATCGATTTTGATGGAACTTTCACTAGCAGATAGCTGATGCTCTTAGATTACCGTTTATAATTTTCTTTTGTTTTCTTTTCTATTCTCAGGTCCACAAACTTGCTGTCCATGCTTATATTAATTTAAATCCTTATTTGGCCATTTGTATCTTCAAATAATTTCTTTTCTCTTCGCTCCACTCATCATGATGTCCGTTTATCATTAGATCACTTGCAACTAGCTGTTATGTTTACACACGTGCCGCTACTCGTTACTGGCGATGTGTTTACGATAGTTTTACGATGATGTTCCTTTGATGATCGATTTATAAACATCGATATTAGATGTTATTTTAATCGTTTGGTTGCGCTTCGGTTAGCCTTTGAGTCGGTATTCATTTTATGCTCGAGTATTTCTACAGCATGAGAATTTAGGCGCATTATTGTTGAATGACAATAAATATTCACATGATTTTCAATTTCTATTGATTACTGTTTGAAATCGATGTGTCCGCAACTAAGTGATAACGTAGTTAGTTTAATTATAGATTAAATCAACATTTTTAGTCTAATTATTTCCTTTAAAAACTCATTACAAAACTCACTAAGCTCGCCTGGAACCCTTATTGCGTCCCACTGTTGGGCACCGGTCTACCTCGCAGTAGCGGAAGGGCCAACTTCACTATGCTGGTCAAACTTTATCACGCTGGTTTAGTGTTCAAACCGCTTTTAAACAGCGTTTAAGGCTTCCAGCGAGCTTTGAGATTTACATTTTATTTATTCGTTTAAATGAATAAATAATAGAGCGCATGTTCCCGCGAAGTCGAAAACCCGTTAATAGAACCTTTCAATCCGGAACCGGAAGGTGTTAAACCGTAACGCGCCGAGCTACTGGCCGCGCGCCAACAGCTCACTGGCTCTCGAGAGAGCGCTGCGTCGCTACATGGAGTATTGTTATTTGTTAGCTTATTGATTTTGACCACCGAAAACATAAAAAAATTACTCAAAGATCACAGTGATATCTACAAACAAAAATGTTGATTTATACAAACTTTTATCTACTTAAGTACCACTAATAAGTGAAAAGTAAAGAAGTAAAAAAAATAAGTACTAGTACCTAATAAGTTGTAACAAACTTATGGAAGAACAACGCACGTATACTTCAGGTTTTAGGTCACACATCAGTACATTGTAAGAAGGTAGTAGCTATGTACTATCAGACCAGGTAGACTAAATTACGTCACATTCGTACATTTAAAACTTTGAAACCATTTTACAAGTCGTACTAATAACAAACGATATACAAGAATATCAAAGCCGATAAAATCACCATAAAATGAATCATAAACTCCCGAATACGACGTATTCACATCTTGAGTCATACGACATGGATTTATGGTGTACACCGTTCCGCGCATGAACGTCTCTACTCCGTTAAAGATAAGAAATTTGATATTCAAATGCCTCGTAATAGGGTTTAAAATAATTTGAACTACTCAGTAGGATGTCAATACATAACTTCTGTTGTCGGCGTTACACATAAAAAAGTTGTGATAATGAGTCATTAAAACGGGGAAAAAAGTATGTCTTAATTCGATATAGTTTCATTAGAAATTAACAGGTGCGAAAGGAGAGTAGGTGAGCGTGAAATTCTTAGAAAGACGTTAAAAGATTGTTCAATGATTTGTTTAAAATTGGCATTATTTTAATGTCACGATGTAGTAAACTGGTCAATTGAGATTAAGTGGCCACTGCGACTTATGGACAACCGATGGCTGCGTCTTCCGCTGAGGTTTTTAGGACTTTTGTTACAAACAATCAATTAGCGATTAGTAATGGTCATTGTTCTCTCTACAGTTCGTTGATCGACATCGAACTTGTGCATCAGGTCTACAGTTTAGTGGTCCGATGACCGATAGAGTACAGGAGGTAACCGCTGATGCAAAGGTTCCATGACCGGCTGGAGTGATGCCTATTATAGGCAGCATCTTTTCTGCAGTAGACCAGCAAAGTTTGTATGGAAGTAAATGGAAACGAGTAACGGAATTTACTCGCCGATATAAGTAGTTTGAATTCGCGTAAAACGGGTCTCACTTCCGT
Organism: Agara michaeli; assembly: GCA_018245675.1. Classification (NCBI taxonomy): domain Eukaryota; kingdom Metazoa; phylum Arthropoda; class Insecta; order Lepidoptera; family Hesperiidae; genus Agara; species Agara michaeli. The sequence continues at coordinate 32,414 of DWDX01000013.1, read as the reverse complement.
TGTTACGAGAGTTCCATCACTGTTCATTAATACATGTGTGACTAATTGGATACTCTAAGAAATGCTCTCATAGTCCAGCTTCATTTAGAAATGAATGTACAAAACATAAGGAAGCAAAGATGGCTAGATTAAAAGTACTTTTAGAAGACGAGCATGTATGCGATGTATATTGATGAGAGGAGAAGGGTTCTTAGACTCTTCCTACCTTTATTCACAGACACCTCGAAAATGCTGACAGTTACTGAGAGGAACGAGATGGACAATCTATCAACTTATATAATTATTGGGGCCTATCAACAGTCTGTGGACTTCGCACGAGTTCGAACCGAAACGCAAATTCTTAAATTCTACGGCAAAATGACTAAAACCATTTGTATAAAAAATATAACAGGCTGCAGTGGCCAATGAATACTTTCTACATAGGGATTCATTAGAAAACGGCGATTGTAGATAGATAAAATATATATAGGTGTATATAACACAAGAGCAATTGTTTTGTCGGCTACCAGTGAGTAATAGCTGCCCACACCTCACACACACCTCAACTCGTGAACTGACCGCCGCCCGCCGCGTTGCGAACAGCGCTTAAACGTTACACCTCAATTGACGGATTACGTCACCGAACATCCGATCCGAGGATAAACGCTCCACGCAATCTGCTGCACGGAAATTATTTTATAGCAATCAAGTCAACCCCTGCGTGGGTTGAATTAGTATCCGCGAGAAATGGTCGAGGCTGTTCTTAGACTGCTATATTTTTTGATGTATTCAGTTTTAATAGCTCGTTTTAATATACCTAAAATACCCAAAATATATAAATCATCGAGATTGGATCAATGTATGGAGATGTCTTGATATCCCTTAATTAACAATCACCTTTGAATCGGTCAACAGAAAGGCAGTAGAAAAGAAGTATGAATGACATACATTTGAAGCACCCGAAAATATTTTTTAACTTAACAATCAAATAAAGAAAAAGCATGAGACTTTGGCAGTGAAATCAACATTTATATTTAAAGTACTTGAAAACTTCAAACGTTTGGAAATCGAGAATGTTAAGGGCCAAGTAAAATGTCAAGTACTCGCGTCAGTTAAAGCACTTGTGTGGCTTACAGAATATACATACACTTAAAGAAAGTGAAATGAAAGAAAGAGCATCAATAATTGACATCAAACATAGAAAAAGAAAACATACATGTTTGACTGAAGTTGTTGATGAGGAAATAATTTTTCATTCATTCTATATCTGCATTTCGATTTTACTTTTTCATTTTCTGGAATACCTTGTAATAATATAATGGCTTCTACACTTAGGTCTCCACACCGCTTTTAGGATCCATCATTAAGGCGTATACTCGTAATATTCCTTAGCAAGTAATAGACTTTATCACTGCGTGTACCAAAACGACATCGAAAACCATCAACCGGAAAACTACGTCAAAACGTTTGAGTGCGTAATCGCGCGGCAGATCATGTCATCGGCGTGTCATTGCCGTTTTTAATATGTGCTTCGAGACAAATCAGTGCTCACGACTATTTTCATCTTCATCTCACAAATCATATACCTCGTGACTGACGATCGTGACTATCACAAATGTTGAAATGTACTTCGCTAAGTTTCATTTGGCGTCACATTTTTAGGTGTCTTTTCTTCTAGAGTAGACTTATTTCTTTGAGCATTATCGTTCATAAACCCATCGCAAACAAAAAAGGTACTTCTCTCAGTCTTTTACAATTCACTGTATTTATAACCGGATCTCTCATGATAAATTTTAATGCTTCAATGAAGAAAAAAATTGAATTATAATATATTAGACCTAACGAATAGACTAATCGTATTAGTAAAACACTTGTAAGGCAATATTTTTATCTCTTAGCCCTTAACATTGTAACAAATCTATTGAAAATGTCAGGCTCGTGCGAACGCTATAAACACAAGCGCATCCCGTCAAAGACCTACCAAATAAATCTATTAGTTTAGACTGGATCATTCAGCTACAGGATGCTGCGAGGCCGAAACAACTCTCAGATACAGGATGTTGATATTAGTTCGTGGACGAATCCCGTCGGATTGGGCTTGTTGGCCGATTCCGTTGATTAGAAAATCGTTCCCAATTTTGTCACAATGCTCCAACGTTCTTCCAACAATACTCCAACAGCGAGAGACGGGAAGTATTGGAGAACTTAATTTGTATCTAACTGCCACTCTTTTTAATTTCCATAAAGAGTTTGCCTAATAAAGAGTTTTTAGAATCGGCTTTTGTCTATGAATTTTACTTATTTACATACATATAAACATAGTAATGTATGTAGTCTCCATGATAACGAGAACGTTTTATTGGATTGCAAATGGCCGCAAGTACCGTGGGGTACTAATAATACATAACCTAAAAACAAAAGTTAAAAATAAAGTGGAACTAAATATTTATTCTGAAATAATATTTTATATTTCCCTTTTATTCTTTAGTAGCCAACGCTAAAAGAGGGAGTTTTAGCATAAAACTATGTCCCAAAAAAATCATAGCCAGTTGACATCCCTAACTTTTAGCCAAATCTATGTCAGCTTTTGCAAAGTCAGCCTGTAAAGTTTAAAGTCGGTAACAAACAATTTTGTACCCTATTCCAAGGGATTGGGGTACCAGTTTCGAGCGTGAGCGTCGGAAAATATTTTGGTAGCTAAACGCATGCCTTTGACAGTTACTGTTCTATAAACTAGAGTCACGATTTGGTTCAATCGATTTCCGACTCTATTTTTGGGGCAATAAAGTCGACGTTTGAACGGCGGCTAAAAGCAAATACAGAATGATTTGAACAGTTGGTGCAAATAAGATAATGGAATGCCGGAAATTGGTTTGATAGGCGAAATTCAATTCTATTTCACGTGATTTATGATTCAAGATAGAAATGACCTCCCGTCAGTGCGCGGAACATTGTAGCAACACGAAATTTCTTATAAAAGGTCACATTTAACGCGATTTTTCCTCTTTTTTACTTTTCTCTTCGACAATGAATTTTCGCAGCATCTTATTTTCTCAGGTTTTATACACTTTTTGAAGAAGATTTAATTTTTTTTTCTTTAAGATATTCGGGTTTTCAGGTAGGTACTATAACTTTCCACATCACCTTTACTATATTAAGTAACGTGTTTTGTGAATTTTACTAGCATTTGCTTGTATTTTATGACAAAATAAAAACCTTTGAATTTAAATATGAATTAAAAATATTTTAATTTTAAAGGTAGCTGAAATCGACGATATGGTAAAACAATAATTATATTGTTATGCATCTCAAAGATTAATCATTAATTAATTGATCAAATAATAATTGCTATAACATTTCAGAAGAAACGTCATTACATCGATAGTGGTTTACAGCTTGCATGTTACATTTTATATAAAAAAAATCGTAACCCAATAACATACGAGTATGAGCTACTCTTTAAAGTGTCACGTAAAATGTCCATACATTGAACTGCCATTTAAATCACAAAAGCGTGTGTACATATAAATAAAAAAGTTCCCCAAACCGTAAAACCACAACTTTATTTCACATCAAACTACATGGTACAGTCGCGTGCAGTAGTACAAAAGTACAAATTACACGCTACTCGGCCAGTCGAAACATGGGCGCAATAATTGTCGCGTCAAATATTTCGTTTGCACTTTTTTCCCTCTCAATATTTGAATTTTAAATATATTTTTTCGTGGGCCTTTTTATGTGTGACATAGAAAAATGTATTTATGTACAGTCACGCTCGGAACGTGTTAACGATTAATTTGAGTTACTTTTTTGTGCCGTCCGCGATTTTTTTAATGTGTATGTTTTGTTCTAAATAACAATGAATTTTTGTTTGTCCCTCATGCGTTAGAAATACTCAGACACATGCCAAATAAAAGTTCAAACGTTGGGCGAATTATTGGTCAAACTTGTTAACACAAACCAAATCATTTTAATTGGCAACTCCCACATGAAGGTCAGAGCGCGAGACTACTAAGAAGAGGTCCTAGTGTTCGGCAAAAAGAAGCACTTTCGAGGAACAGAGTGATACTTAATGTCTAATGACACATTTTACAAGCCGCTCTCTTACCCCGCAAACTGAAATGTCGGTCAACGAGTTGAACATACCTGCAACAAAAAACACATATATTTAAAATCACTGAAGTTTCTCTGAACGGCCGGAATCTTGAAATGATTGCAGATGAAAGAATTAATTCGGCAGTCAACTAAAGATTCGTTATTACGTTCAACGAGCCACGATAAAAAGCAATTGAGGATTTCCGCTCCCAAAACTGTGCAATGCGCGTCTGACTCTTTCTTTACTTCAATGTCAAACTAACAACCCGAGTACACTTTAACTTAAAGATATAACACTCTCATTGAGTTGTCTTTAATAGAAATTGCGTATTACTCGATAGCATTATTTAGTTATAACTTTGATCCACCATTCGCGGGTTATCCTGCATCTACTTCAATAAATCGGTACTGGACCGACGTGGCAAAATATGTCCTGCGTCTAATCCTTTTGAAAAGAAAGCAATATCTATAAAAAAATGTACTTAAAAAATTTTGCATCTTCAACCATGCTAATATATTTCTGTTTAATCCATGACATTGTCATACTCATAATGATATTTTTATAAGTTCCTTTTACAAAGCAATGTTTTGCTTTCACGCAAAACTCGACACGTGGCGAGCTGTCAACAAACAATAATAACACTCGTCAACTTGACAGTCGCAAGTCAGCGTTTTACAAGTCCGCGCATGCGAATTTGTCATTGACTCAAAGCGCTTAGTAGTGTAGGGACGCAATTGAGTTATGATTGTTCACACAGAGTAGTGAGGTTATTGTGGTATAAAAACTGTCGGTTCCGTATTCGTGTTCACAATCGAATGAACCAAAGCCCCAGCCCATTAATGGACAAGTCTTGGAATAAAAACATGGCGACTCAAATGTGTCTCCATACATTGACAACTACCTGAATGTTCCCGGCATATTTTTTGCGTGCAATTGAGCCGCGTGTAAAACGCACTCTTCATCGCCGTTGAGCGCTTAATGGTGCAATGACCGCTCGCGTTCCGAATAATTGCACCTCTCTGCCTTTAAAAGCATTCACTTGCAATTTTTTCTAAAGTTTTGGAAAAGCTAGTTAGTATATTAAAACTGAAAACAATTGTACTTCAAAAATTACATAGTCTAAACGCGTCTATAAGTGATTTTTGTCAATGTCCAAGGAATTGTCAAAAAACGAATTCGTGCTTTTTAAATAAGGCGTAGTCAAGTTAAGCGAAATTCAAATGTATCCTTCAAACTTAAAGATATAATCAACGACGATCGCATTTCGACTACCAGAGGAATGATGTTTATTGTTGTTATCATTTACAACATAACAACAGGTAAGTCACTGCGCCTGTTGTGTAATAATACCTGCACCATTCAGCCGCTTGAAGCGCTGCACGCACAAAAGGCGAATTCGTAGTCAACGCAAAACGCTAACTGCCAGCGCAACGACCCCGATTGTTCCCAGTTTTTATACGAAACGACCGCCACCCGGGAACCGGGAGCCGAGTCAGGGCTGCCGATTGATTATGTTTATTACGCCCCTTGCACTAGTCGCGAGAGGTACTCATTACCGTAACACAATATAGATAATTTTAATCGCGAGTTGCGTAGTAGCAGTAAAAATATATTTCTGCATTAAAATGTCCCATATTACATCTTTTACTTTTCCTACGTTCATTTAAGTTAAGTATTTTGTATCACAAATTTTATAGCAGCGAGTGATATAGAAATATAGAGTACCGAGCGACGCGGTGAAACGTTTCTCACTAGGCTTTATAAACATCTATACTCACATAATAATAATCACGTTGATAAATGCAGAGCTATCAAATAACAAGGTAAATTAAGAAAATATCGTTAATGTTCTAAACATTAAATCCATGTTTTTTTGGGATAATAACCACCACGTCGCAAGGCGTTCGGGGTCAATTCCCAGTCATATATATTTGTTCTGCGAGACCAAGACTGGGAAACATAGTTGCTATTAAAAAGCATTTTAACAACGTCTTTATTAAAAATACATAACATTATCTATTAAAAGTTCATTACTAACGTATTTAGCGTAATTAAAAATCAATTTTCCACAGTTCACAGTATGGTGACGCGGTATTTTTGAGCTCAAAAACAACGTGTTTGGATGTTGAAACAATTACTACACAATTTGAGACAACGCACCAATCTCGACGCTTCAAAGTGAGAGATAATTAAAATTAAATTGATGTTGTTACAATACATTAAGAAGGCTTTTTTAGTAACACAAAAAGCTATCAAACTTGTACAAGGGACACGCCTCCCGCTTTAGAGGCAATAAAAATGTACATCAGACGAACACAAAAAGATGCATACTCTACATAGAGTTCTTTGAAAGGCAATTGTTGATTATGTTTTACAAATACGAACTTAAGTAGTTAGAACCTTTCTTTCGAACCATTTTTGTAGAGACCGTAAAATAAGATTTATCGGTGTATTCCAGTTTTTCGTTTGTAGCTTCAAGGAATTTTTATGTTTTCCGTTTATATTTGTAATAAAGCAATCTATATGTATTTTTTAGATTATATTCGTATTTTGAAGGCGTAGTAGAGTATCAAAGTATAAATATTAATATTAAACAATAATAATTTCATCTCTTATATATTGCCCTTTTAATAGTTATAAAATATAAATGGTTGTATTTTTGTCCCACAGCTGGGCACATTATATTATGTCACATTATAAATAAAAAACGATGTTTAGATACTTATTAACCAACAAAAAAAACAATTAACAATTAAAAAATAACATTAACCGTTTATAGATAAAAACCACTGTAGCACCAGCCCTGCTACTGCCCTTTAACACTTAAAACGCGAAGACACTCGCTGGCAGCCCTATCACTCGACATACCTATCAAGTGGCCGTCAACGTTTCATTGCGTACTTGAACTTGCTTTAATTGCCCGTCGGTTTCCGTGCGCGAGTGTACCTTGGCTCTCATAAGTGCTATGGGAACGGTTCGAGTTGGTCAATGAGATTGTAGATTTTGTTAATAGCTTTAAAAAAAAAGTAAATAGACTTTTTACATACAAACAGACATAGAAACGAGGTAGATATCTAAAACGGTAAGCGGTTTCCTTTGCCTATAGATATTAATGTACTATTAATGATGACACTTACACACACGCCTGCTTTAAAATTAGACCATAAAATGCCTGTATGTATGTAACATGACAGTTAATAAACATACAAATATATACATATATATGTATATAAATACTACGTAACTTATATAGATATTCTATTACACACAAACACTAATAAATGAGCACGTTTCACAAATGTTTGTCATGAACGGGACTCGAACCCATGACGTCCGGTGTAGCGGTCCCGGTTTCTAACCACTAGACTTAGACTTCAGAATGCCTCTGAAGGAAGCTCATGCCTCAATTTGAATGTAAGTGACAGTAATAAAAACTACGCTCTAATAGCACCTGTGAGGACAGTTAAGTTCCAGCCGGAGCGCCTCTGACACGTTTCTTGTAAATTGAGTTATAAATTAGGTTTGAAATTGAATTCAACTATAGTTACTTTTAGTTATATACATAGTACATTTTTTAAAATCATTTTACTCATACCGGTGGACGTGGGATAATATTGCCAGATAAGTGGCCAAATGTCGGTTGGATCGGTCTGAGAGAACACTATGAAAAACTAACGGGTGCAGATCCACTTACGTTGTTGATCGATACTTAATATTTAATTTATCAAAAAACCATAAAAGTTATGCCAGTTTAATATACGGTTTAATTCTTTAGTTATATTCGATCATCATGTTTACTAAGGAAATGTTCGAGAGTATATGGTATATATACGCATATTCCTCGAAATCCCATGACAAATATAATCTAGCGTTGACGGTCAATCAATATTTATTAATGAGGTCAACGAACTGCTAATACCGAGTAAGATGTGATTCAGTGATGTATATTAAACACGCGTGATAAATATAACGGATGTAAAACTCTCTATGTGATTTAGATCCCGAATACATGATTAAAGTAAGTCATCAATATTGTATACAAAAGTCATCTTTCAAAATACCTAAGGATCAAAACCTTACACCATAAGGCGTCAGATATTTACAATTTCTCTCGTATTCCCCCGGGAATAAAATATTTTTCCGACATAAAATGTTTTCTATAAGGACTCCTATGATTAATTAACGGAATGCTAAATTTCATTAAAATCCTCCATTACCATTTTCGAGTGATTAATGTAAGGATACAGATATTTGGCTTTCGGTGGTCCCTCTACTTGAGCCCTTAGGTAGGGTAGCTGGCATCATGTCTAATATTACTAATAATCTTTTTTTCACTATGAGCGGACGAGAAAAAACTGAATTCGAAAATTTTCCTATTGAAATATATAAATAAATGGCCGTGATATTCTACTTTTATTTCTATTTCTGGTACTTAGCAATTACTGTTTATCAAATTTCTATAAATCAAGCGTGTTTGTTTATATTTGACTGCTTATTAATAATATATATTGTGATTTAATTTCGACCACCGGGCGGTGCTAGCGTGTCATCATTACTATACCTTTGCTTTACTAAGTTATTCGTCTATCTAACGAAAATCGTTGTATAGTGAAACAACGGTAACGTAACCCTCAATCCACATTTAATTCCCGACAGCCGGGGTATCACCCGTCCGTCTAATTGCAACCCACGTGGCTGTGTCCGACCGACCGCGACAATTCACAACAGAATTCCATTTCACAAACAATTGTTATTTAAAAGGGGCCGGTCTCACCGCGCTGCCATTATGTACATAATAAATTGTCGTTCGGTTATAAATTTATTCCAAAACTAGTCGTTACCTGCGGTTTCGCGCTCCCGTAGAAATGAACGTTTCGTCTGCGGTAGGTACACTGTGCCCGATATCGGCAACAAAATTATAAATATACACCGTTGCAATTTCTTCAAAATCATCTCAATTTACAATTTAATATTGTGCTACTAGTCCAGTAGAAACTATTGTATTTCTAATAATAATGAGATTCAGAAACGCGACTCTGTTTTGAGCTATTCGCAATTAATTTGTTTTAACATGAACTCAATTGCAAATGTAATGTATGTGTACAGTCGTTGGCGACGGTTAGTTCCGCTTTTGACTTTATTTATTTTAGAATGAAATATGGAAAAAAATCGGACTGCTATGTAAGCATACACAAACATATGTACCTGCCATCACGCATGTATTCGGAAGCAATGCCACGATTAGCAGGTAAACTATTATTCCTATCAAAATGGGAAGAACATTAAAACTACCGAATTAAAATCAGAAATCGACGTTGAAATTGCAAATGAATAATTCGAATACATACATACAATTGACCTAACACCACTAAGACTAGATCGCCATTTGGATATACAAATTTATTATATTTCCGTACTCCTAAGTCCACGGGACTATCTACCTCTACATTGATATCAACTGTCATGTTATCTCCGTATTGTATCACAAAGGGATTGACGCAAAGGGTTTATTTTAGACATCCCCTTCAGGCGTCTCGGCGATGTAACTGCGGAGGCACAGACGGTTGTAATAAGTGATAATAATTTGCCCTTACATTTCTTTTGTTGAAAATGTCATTTGGCATTATGATAAATGTCTCTGTTACTTGAATATTATGCGAGTGTGTGTGTACTATGTCTATTTATGTGTGCTGAGTAAATATTTATATCCAGTTGTTATAATATGTGGTTTTTGATGTAGGACATATAATTAATATAAAGTGACAGACTAGTAGTTTCGATTCAGTTGGCCTTTAACGGATCTGAGGTTCGATTCCTGAGGTTCGATTCTTGCACGAAATTCTTCGTGACAAGTGGGATTTAACAAAAATCATGTTATACGTTACAAGAATTAATGTCATTCGCTATAAGGGTGAAAAAAAGCATCGCGAGAACTCATGTTGCTATGATGTAGGTATAGATAATTGAATTTATTTCAGATGATAGTAATTTTAGATTTGGAATTTCAGCCCTATAGTGTTCTACCATATTCAATAATGTCATAAACATATCTCCCAAATTACATTAAAACAGGAAGTCAGTTAAAAAAATACAAATCAATAACATGAGCATCACGTTAATTAATTAAGTAATTTCAATAGTTAATTGACAGAAGAACTTTTTAGAATAATTGGGATATTTACAATTGTCACGGTCATTAGAATTAGTCACGCTGGTTCTAAGCGATTACCTACCTTATGATGAGACTGCAAGAACTATTTTACAGCGATTCTCCCAAAAATAAACCTCGAGTAGTTATTTAGAAGGCAATTTTGGAAATACGTTAACCCTCACGAAGAGTAGGTCTTTTTCTAAATTGTTGGTGCTCACGCGAGGTCTAAATGACCCGAAGCTTTCATATAATGGAAATACGTTTTGATGCTGTTTGAAAGTGACCGAGGGATACAATTTCGGGATGCGCCAATGGCTTAATGGCACTAGCATGTTAAAAACTCACCCCCCAACGAGCTGGTACACTTTAATGGCGCGTGAATGTCGACTAGTTGCTGCGTTTGTAATATATAGAAATAAAAAAGTACGAGTTTAATTGTAAATTACGATTAACGATGGCTTTGAAGGCAGTTTATGCGCCCGGTAGAGAGATTGACCACTAATATGCCACATGCTTCCAGTAGCAGGAGGAGAGACCCTTGCCCAGCAGTGGGATTGAAAGTGTTGCAGTTATGTATACAGTTGCATGACAAAGTTAGCGCAGAATTAGAATCACGACCACTTAAACATCCCAACGCACGCATATATAAAATATAAATATTCATCAGTAAACATTGATGTACTTTCTCACACACACGCGCCCCAATTTTATGGGTAATTAAATCAGAAAAAGTACTTTGAATGCAATGTGTAATTAGATACAATCTAGACATGATCATTTTAATTGTAATCAGAGTCAATTCGTTGTAATTGTAAAATGCTTTCGTGATATGCATTTTTATGCTGACCCGCGATAAAATTTTTGTCTTTAATGTTGGTTACAACTGCAACTATATTATAGATACTTTGAAACGCATGCACCTGTTTGCCGCATATAAAACCTAAATTACACGAGGGACTAAATTAAGCCACAAATATCTAACATTTTCACGTAATTATAAACAAACATTACGCCCGTGATGCAAATATCCCCCGCCAGAAGTCAAACCGCAACCCCAGTGGAATAACGGGAACACAATCGGACGACACAATTATAAATGTCAAAACTAGAAGATAGACGACCTACAATCCGGTGTGCTTGTATTGAAATCAATTGTCGCGGAAAATGGAGATTAATGTAAATTTTACATGATACTAGCAGTTACTCAAGGTCTTTTACAAGTAAAATCCCCTATTTTAACCAGAGAGTTACATTCTTACTAATGCTTGCTACGATATCGGCGGATTTTCAAACAACCTTTCTGCTCCTATTTAAATCTCCTTTGAGGTGGAATGTCATCAAATCCTTCCATAATGAATAATACTTGAATCACGTAGTCAGTCAGATTTTTTATTTAGAAAATATATAACAGTGCTTCTAAACTCGAATGAGTAATTGCAGGTTAGAGTGTTGGGTTTGTGTATAAATAAATTATTCCGCGCGGCGAACCGATCGCTTTAACCTATTTACGAGCAGATGTTATGCGGTAATGCAGCAGTTTAATGGCTACCTAATAGGCGAAGTGTGTTAAACAAAATTAGCTCGCTAGTGAATTATTATGAAATGGATGTAGGGAATAGCAGCGCCACGCGGCTTCGCTTACCGCCTCCACGATACACACGCAAAGAAGCAACTGACCGTTATCAAGTTTGCGTATTTCACAACGTAATGTATTTTTGAAATTGGTGAAAACTTAACTACGAGTATGACCTCTATTGTTATTGAGCAACGGACCAGAAGCTGGTAGAATATACTCCTTCCTTACCGTACCTCAATTTGTCATGTTACGAGAAATATAAATGAAGGTGTGCGGTCAGGGGACACCCCGTTAGAATCGAAGTTCTTCACGCCTTTTCTTTAATTCCTATTGTAATTTCATATAGCGTCTATTGGCACACTACGGATATAATACTTTTCTTTTTTTTTTCCCTTAGCATGGGCCGAGAGACCCGGATAAAATGACAAGTGCGTGTCTCAGTCTTACTCAGTCTCATAAGTTTTTCGTTAAGCGTTATAATTTCTACTTGTCAACTTCTATCAAGATGCAACTGTCTGTCACACATACCAAAACATCAGACCTCACTTTCAACCTAAAATCACACTATAGACAATACCGGCAACACAAAAGGGTTTCCTTATAAAATTATACAGCCTGATTCCAAATGGGGTGCTATGAATCATTTTAATGCGACATTAACCTTCAGATATAAAAGTACCTACGTAGAAGACTACAAAGAATGATCTTACGACGTCTAAAACATTTTATAACATGAAAGGGCAGACATACCGATGTTGGTGCTGAGATTGGAATACAAACATCATAGTCCTGATGTCTTATTCATTTTGTCGTTATAGGACTGCGTATACAAATAGGCATAGTTGCCTAAGATCTACATATATCCTAGTACATGATGCAAATATGTACCTAGGGTCAGTCTTAGATTGTTTCGTCAGCTGTTCAATCTCTTCACCAATCAGGACGTGGTGGAGAATACTCCAGGCTTTCTCAGCTGCAAAAGAAACCTGCGTCCAACCGTGGAACAACAAAAAGGTTACAACCATAACCCTTTCAAGAACTCTCTTCCTATCTTCCATAACGAACATTTTGATAAACCTATCAAATTGTTTATATGCAAAAGAGTTTAAGTTGATGGACATCAAACGGAGATTATATTACAGTGCATATAATATTGAGTACTAAATATACCCAAACACTTGATTGATGTCGACCATTTTTTATTAATCTAGCACCAGGTCAAAGACCAGCATTGTATGCTAATGGACAGATACGCGTGCAGAGTTACAGACGATTAACTTGCAAAATGTAAATTGTAATTTACGTACAAGTAGCTATGAAATGAAAAAATTAGAGTTGACGTTCGTACAGTGGTTAGTGAACCAGATTATTGAGACGGTTGTGGGTTGATTCCCGCCTAGGGCATTTAATTATTTAACGGCCACGAGTGTTTGGTCTGTATCTAGATAACATAAGTTTTGATAATGATGATTTTATCTTAACAGTACTCGCAGTTCACAAGATGTACAGCAACTCACGAGCATTGATAGAGTAGGAGCTTAGAGTTCAGCCATCCGCGGGGTAGCGGGAGATCTGGGGTTCAAATCCTGGCACAAACTTTAGATTTTCCAAAATTACGTGTTTTTTTTAAATGAAATAACAGTAATGACAGAGACCTTCATAATGTTTTCTAAGGATTGTGAAGCTTGCCAACTCGCTCTTGGTCAGCTTGGTAGAAGACAAAGCTCATAATAAATGGAGATCCCGAGTCGAAGAGTGAAACAAAAAATATTTAGGAGTTAAAAAAACAACCCATGGAAACGTCATGAAATGTCTCCGTGAATGAACGAATTAATGAATGAACTGATTTCCATGGTACAAATGGATATGGTATTCCCTTTCAACTCGCAGAGAATACTTCACAACGTTCATTGGTTAACGGTAAAAAACGGTATGGCCGGGTGGTTTTCGGTGGCAGTCAGTCACGATGCAAAAGAAATCTATTTAGTTGTTTGACACGTAATAGTCGTACGTAAGCTACCCCCTATTTAGCGGCTGAATGGTATTTAGATCCTATATTATGTATATATATATTGATATGTTTCTCTACGAATATGAGATAGAGCAATATTTTCCAATAGCAATAGCAAGTTACCTATTTTTATAGAAGGCGTACAAGCTATTGGGAATCTGAGTATATACAACTTACCAAGAAACTGTTGATACTGTAGATAGCGAAAATTATTTACTTCATTGTTTTTAAAAGATCACGGGGTGTAGGTATTGACGGTTTAACACCAGATGGGCCATTATTCTACCTGAGTACAATAAGACACTATAATAGGCCGATGCGTGGGAAGTAAGTAGTAATAGAAACAAACTATGATTACGACCGCTTCTTTTATTTCACAAAAACACAGCAAACCTTTCCTATATCAAAGAACATAAGATTGATTTTCGCATAACGGATGCTCGTGCAGATACAAATTCACCGGATCCAACTCTATCCTAGGAAAGACAATGACCTCTTGTATATCGATAGGCTAAATATATTTATATCTTGTTCTGTTTTTTCTTCTGCATATTTAAATCAGTTCACTTGTAATGAATTTGTAACGAGATATAAATGAAATAATTCTGAGGTGCACTATAAAAAACAAATAGGTAACTATTCTCTTGGATCTCATTGTGTGACTCGTTCTTAGATTTAAAATTATATTTGCTACATGAAGTACAAGTGAGACGAACCAAGAAACGTTTAGGTCATTTTCTAGTCAAAATCAGCAAACACATTTTAAGGACAATCTGACACTGAGTGAAAAGGTGAAAATGAGTAACTATTAATTGGCTTTTGTCTGCTATAAAATGCCAAAACTCCAACCGTTCGTTTCTAATACACTCCGTACATCTTTTCTAACATTAAACATGATCCGAACACAAATTATAATACCCGTGTAATATTTCATACATACAGCCAAGGTGTGCTAAACGCATGCATGACATACGTCCTTAGCGAAATTCAAGGTTCTCGTTAAGTAACCAAACGCGTCAGCTGATCGCCGATCGCGGAGATAGTAAAACGCGTACATACCTAACAGACACTGTTTATGAATGAGACGCATTCGCGCGCAAATCCATTGACACATCTCTTTGAAACACAATAAAGAATGACACTTTTTTTAAATCGCTTACAACACTTCAAAACAACAGCACACCACTACTCTGCCACTGAAAAAAAAACCAATTCAAATATCGAACGCACGGCACTATTTTAAAAAATAAAACACATATGGCAATAATCTATGCAATAACAAGCGGTTTTTTTTATTCCCGCCTTTTCTGATTTCTTTTTTTAATGTTTTTAATCTGTGCTCTAAGCCAGGCGATCCCGCGCGGGCGGCAACATTGACTGAGCGACTGAGTAACCGTTTGTCGGTTTGTGCGTCCCTCTCTAGCCTTGCGTAACGTTAACGGGGCATAGAGTAACTCTGTGTAGATCGACCAATGTGGTTCAAGAATATTATCATTAATCTTTTGTAACTCATTCACAACTTTTACTAGACGCAGTTAGTAAAATATATAACACGAAGAAATACAACTATAATTATTGATATCTTTAAGCTTTAATTCATTTGAATTTGGATGTAGCAAAATTGAGAAAGCTCGTCTAAGCCATATTTAACAGGCAACATACCGTTTTTCACACATGTCTTGATTTTTTTAACATTAACAATATAAACGGAAACAATGAATGTTTTATTTTATTTAAAGTAATTATATCACATATAACATGCACATTTTTGTTTCTACACGCGGTCGCCGTAAAAATGTTTAACTTTGTTAAATCTCACACATCCTAGTGGATAATTCGTTTAAAAGGGGCTTCAATGTTTTCTCTTCACGTATTATATTTTTATATACATTGCTATTAAGCATTGTTATTTTTATAGAGCGTAAATTTGTTATTCATAATACGTCTGGGTTGCCAGCATTACCTATTAGTGCTGGGCACTTAATCTTCAAGAGGCTTAAAGCATACAATATTAGTGAAAATATTAGTAGCGTCCGGATATTTCAGGTTGTGATGCTTAGTACGCGCTACAGCGCTGAAGGAAAACATTGTGAGGTCATCTTCACGTACTAATTTTCTATGATATTCTTAAGCACGTGTAAAATTAGCTTTCAAGCGTGAGCAAGGCAAAAATTGGTTGCATCTTCATGATTATAAAGGTGAAAACACCGAATGCAAGTGGACAGCTGTCCGCGTAACAAACGAGCACTGGCAGTCCGTCCACTTCATGGACACTTGTTGCAGCACTAAGCTGTATACTTCACTGTTCTGTCAACTGGAAACTCTTTTTTTTTGTTTTATTTTGTACCCTTTATTGTTTTTCATGCGTGCTGTCTTTGATGCCACGAATAAATGTCTTACTTTCTTTCTAAACTGGATCCACTGGTACGGCAACAGTTTTCTGTTAGAAGGATAGGTTCACGTATTGAATGAACAGTTCAGTTAAAAAGGACCAATTCCGTGAGATGTTTTTAACACGTCGAAGACAATTTGTCGATAGCGTTACGTTATTCAACTACCGGTCTCGCCATATTTCTGCTGCTTACATAATGTAATTGTTTTTGAAACGCCAATGCTTATATTTCTACCGATACATTACTTTCAGTTAAGTGCGTAGTGATAGTTCAGTGATTTGAAATTCAGTATCCCACTCCGAGCATCTGGGTTCAAATCCTGGCACGCACCTCTGACTTAACAAAGTTACTTCCGTTTTATGACTTTACTAAAACTAAAATATAGCGACTATGAAAGGAGGCCCGAGAAGAATAATAAGGTTGAAAAACCAATGGATGGTAAATTAATAATAACAATGTTCATGTATAGGTTCGCTTTATTATATGTCTTAAGGCTTTATATTGTGATTCTTATTCTTCAGATGGATGTATATTATGAAAGCACGTAAGTAGCGTTGTAGCGGAAGTAAAATATTTTGACCCTTCACGTGGGCGGCGCCGCGAGCGAAAGCTAGTTTTGAACGACCAACTCAAATGTGGGTGTTATAGAATGTGCATAGATTAAAAATAATTACAGAGCACGTCATACGACTCACTTGATTGTATAACGAATAGAATTGAAAAGTTCATTGAACTTAAACTTTTTTTAATTACTTTTTTATTTTTATATATTGCGCTCGAGTTTGACTGAAAGCTCACCCGATGCTAAGCAAGGTTATAAGCTAGTTAGGTTAGTTATATAGAATCGCTATTTTAATATTTTAATTCAATTTAGATATAGGAAAGTATTTTTTGTCATATTGTTTGTTGTAATTTTGATAAATAACATTATCAAACGCAAATTTAAACTATTGTTTAAAGTATATTATTAATTTGTATTTTGTTTATTACTGTACAGTTCTGATAATGGGCCGTCATTTTAATTTCCACTCTTTAACAGTTCAGGTAGAGTCACTCGTGTACCCGCTCGGGCCAGTCAACTTTAATTAAGGATTTAATTTGTAATTATGTTAAATTTTAAACGACTCAGTTCATGAGCGAATGCGTTTTTAATTATTTAATGATGAATTAATAACTGTGGGCCAGTTTGAAGCTACGTTTTATACGAATCAGTTAATTTACATTACATTTGTTATGACAAATATAATGCAGTAAAGTTTAAATGCACTTCGCATAGGTATATAATTATTCATATAATTTATCAAATTTCGAAATATGTTCAGACAGTTAAGCATCCTCAACTCTACCTACCTCTATAAGGAGGCGTGGTATTATGGAACATTTACTGTTATTACATTGATGGTTAAACTTTTGCAAATTTTTTAAAATTCTACACGTTTTTTTTAACAAAGAATTTTCCACCCCCGTCACTACCCTCAGACTCGTAGGTAGCCGCACGAGAGTAGCGAAGTGCTAATTAGCATCCGTAATTATCCAATGTAATTATTGACGAGAGAAGAAACCTTTGGCGTGGAACCGTTCGATTTTAAATATGGTTAAGGCTTTATAGTGACGGTCTGAAAATACACATTTGGCCAGCGCGGCAGACCGCGGCCTGTATCACACAAATATTGGTCGTGTGTGGAAATGGAACTCACGAGCTCCAGTTAGCAATCAGAATCTGTACCGCTCGATGGGTCGTGTCTATTATTCGAGTGTGTCTGACCGACAGATGACACGGCTGCGATGCAGCACAATTTCATTCTGCTTCCTCATTGAACAATTTTTTTCGCGTTTGTTTCCATGAGACCTTTTCACGGTGGTGAAACTTTGCTTCAATACGAAAATTCTTATTCAACGTCAAGATTGCATCTGGTCTGAAGATCTTTTTTATGTTTTGGTATTGCATGTGGTAGTCCGGATCAAAATTGCTCACAATGTTGTGAATAGTATATATAATTGTACTAAGCACATTACATCCGACTACACGCACAGTGCTGACAATACCTTGCGTCGTTTGACTGGTCAATCATGTTATTTCGATCCTTATGACAAGGTAATAAGCCGTATAACAGAACGCACACCATCCTAGATGGGGAGCTCGACCTTGAGTTAAGGTCAATTTTTTGCTAATGACATGATTGAAGGTAGATTATGGGTGACCTCGCATGAACCAGACGTGATATCAACGAAATTGCGCTCGATAACCCCCTCGCGAGACGCGGAACGTACAACGCGTGTTTGTCGGCGGCATATATTCAAATCGAATTATTTATTCTTTATCAGTATAACCGACTGTCTATTTATTAGTAAAATAATTTCTAGAATCGCAGACGAAATTAAACAAACTTTGCCTCTTCATAATATTTGCGTGGACAAGGTTCTAAGATAGATAAATTTGTATATTGGAATAGTTATCATTCATTAGCTTTTGTCAACCTTTTTATCAAGAGAATACAACCTGCGAAAAAAATTCAATAAACCAAATTTTGTGACGAAACTTTGGCCTATCTTCAAATTGCATCTTATTGACACAATTCAGTTAATAAATTACATAGGAAAGTTATCATCACTGTAACATGCTTACTGAAGACTCAGTAATAACACTCAGATTTTAATAATATGACTCTTGATGACAAATTTTGACTAATATCAACATGCCGCGGTCTTATTAAAACATACATATAAGATGTTCTCAATGCTCAAAGCTTTCCAACTTACAGGTCCTAATAGGTTGCAGCCAAATAAACATCCCAAATGTTTAATTATAGCCATATCAATGTAGAACACGAAAAGTAATGTTTTATGTTTTATCGTGTATTTTTCGTAATTTTCCGTGTTAATATTTTGCCGTCATACTAGGTCTGTAACAGGGTAGGCAGAGAGCACCGAGCGCCAAATATCTTTAGCTCGAGTAATCTTTGCAGCTCCCGCACTCGATTGGACAGCGTGGGCTGATCATCAATACAACACTTGATGACATTTTCTTTAACGGCTTTTATATATGAATATGTTAATGTACTTAACATTTTGATTATTATAAAGGAAATGAAGAAAAAATATTAGGTGATAATCTATTTACAATTTTTTTTCAACAAATTCGTCTTTAACTACGGTAACCAGATAGTTTTTTAAAATAACAAACACGTGTTTCCATAGATAATTTTAGACCTAAACACAGAACAATTTACTGATGTAACAAATAGTTCGGGCTGGAAATCGAACCTACACACACACACAATCACACAAACACACACACACAATCGAACTACACACACACGGTCAGGGTCACGAGCGACTGGATCATCGCCAGTCAAGTGAGTCAGTTAAGAGTTGATCTAATAGTGCAATAGAAAGATCAAGCATAAAGCTTCCCGCCGTGACCCCGGTCGGCCAGCGTGGGCCGATGCGTCGCTACCACGACGTGACTTGTTCACACTTGACGCAACAGGTTCAAGCTTGACCGAATTCCTGCGATACACGACCGAGTTTGTGTTATTGTTTTGAAGTTGATTGATGTTATTATTATTACCGGCTGACCAGGCCGACGTCCTATCTTAATTTGAATAAATTTGCTTACAAGTAACAATAACTTAAGAAACGGCGAGAAAGAAGGACTCAATTTTTCTGGATTTTTTTCGGGAAATTTGTCTAATTTTTCTTACCCTTCAAACCATACATGGACGTTACGGATATTTGAAAAGAAAATATAGCCGCTATCCAGCTGCCCTTAAATAATGCGTTTACTAAAATAATATAGACATGTTATTAACATATCTGCTAGCACGATTTGGCTACGTCCGATTAATTTTCGTTACAAATAGCCTTTATAGTTTGTAGAAAGATAGCTGTGATTTACAGTTACCGGTTAGTGATTCAACTCATCATCTTCATCATCGTCATGAGCATCATTAACATCAATCCATTGCGGACTTCACTTACTTGAGAGATCATTGTTACAACTAAGGATATAGCGCTGTAAACATGAAGCATTTAAAAGCACTCCTGACCCCAATGTTAATAACCTGAATTCTCATCTCTAAGTAAGTGTTCACAATAATTGAATAAAGTAGAGTATTCAAGAACATTATAAAGTTATGAAGAACAATGTAGAGTTTTGAAGAACAATGTAGAGTTTTGAAGAACAATGTAGAGTTTTGAAGAACAATATAGAGTTTGGAAGAACAAAATCGAGTTGACGAGTTTGGAAGAACAAAATTGAGGTGACACGGCCTTAGCCGCAGTTTAGATAGAACTTGAACAAGATTCCTTTGAAAGGTTTAATTTCGCTAAAAGCTTTGTGTTTCGTAAAATGCATAATTTTTTTTCCATCGCCGCATTCGAAACAAACTGAAAACATTAGGTTTACAAAGGTGGATAAATGAATATACATATTTCTTGTTTGTTTAATGGCATTACACAGGGGAGACTCAAGGCTGAGTTGAGATATACGTAACTTATTTTTATAACATCTAAACACAATCGGTAGGTATTCGCGTAGAAAGATGTTGTTCCCGATAAAGGTTGCAGATCGGAAATGAGATTACAGTCGTTACTATCTGAATTTGATCAGCGTTTACAAAGAAGTATTAATCAATAGATCAACACTGTATCTCTTAGATGAGTCCTCAGATGCTTTTTATCTGTTATTTGGGTTGGTAAGCCTTTGCGACTGAGGGCACATGAATCTGCCTGTATAGTGTCAGCCCACAGACCTTCTCACATACACTTAGCATGTAACTCTGTAATCTTGAAGAATGCAAGGATTTAACTTGTGACGATATGTGTGGTTGTTACTTATGTTTTACATACAAGTAACAAAATTCGAGATATCGCATTATTTATTTACTGTAAAGGCGATTCCCAAACAACATAATACTTTATGGTTCTTTCCTTTCTAATCAAGCCTTTTTAGCGCTGTATATAAATATATCAGCTATATACATACATTCTTGGTATTACGCTTCGAAAGTACCGCGATCTTCCAAGATTTTGCGCATCACAACCATTACTATGCAGTTTATCTGTTCGATTTGCATAAACGATTAGCGAGCTACCATTACAAACGAAATACCCTCGTTAATAATGGACAAACAAACCCATTACATCGTCTAATGATGCCTAACGGTTTTCCTGCGAAGCCTACAAACTCGAGCGCAACCAGTTTCTTGTAATGTTGCAATGTAATTAGAATTGTTGCTGATCAGAAGTTTAGTTCTCGATTTGTCGGGAGATATTTTCGTTTATTTATTTATTCACTACCAAGTTTGTCATGTAGCGTGTGAAGTGCGAAATTAGGCCCGTATTCCACTACGCTACTTCTTATCGAGGCGGGTGTAGGTTTGATTCCCGCTCAGGGCGACTATTTTTGTGACGAACGAAAATATATTTTATTTCGTTTGTAGATTTGAACTGTTTTAACTAAAGGTTATCTAACGGTTTCCAATGTATCTTTTTCAAAATGTTTCTTACGATTCCAGAAATTATATAAACAATTTTTTATTTATAAATTTTTAAAATTAAACTTTCTACGACTGAGTTTATTTGATACAGCCGGATGCGGCTCAATTATTTTTTTAATCATTTAAATAATGAAATTGACCTAAAGGTTATTTATGAGTATCGTGTTTTTCCATTACTACGAATTTCACATCGCCAACAACCAGAGAGTTAACTTGTTGACAATCACCATAACCCAAACACTTTAATACAATACAATCAAAAGAGCATAACATACTCTTTACAAAGCATTTATGTTCACAAACATAAGGTTAACAATCGTTTACTTTTAGAGCCGTAATGAAATGTCAGCTGTACCGATTAGATCAATATTACAGTGCTGTGTGAACGCAGATCCGATGGTTAAGAATCAACAAACACACAAACATATATTTAAAAAAGGCTTTAACGGAACTCGGAACTACCCACACCATTCACTTTGCATAGTGAATGAACATCAGTCGCTCCTACTACGGTATACGATATTTAATTTTGCTCGATTCGAAGTCACTTTAAAACATTCCGGTAAGCTATACATATATTAAATTGGAATTTTGTACACTACTAAATAAAAAAGTAGATTATTATATTATTAATAGAATATTATAATTTCCATTCCATTCATTTGTGTTGCAGTTTTTCTGTTTGTGAAGATTGGAACTGGGAGCGATAAATTGCATATTGTGTCAGCACAGTAGAAGGTTTAATTATAAAAATCTGTATCTGATATTCTTTCTATCTTTCTTATATAGTCTTCTATTTATATTTCTTATATAGTCTAAAATGGGCAGGTTTTCTCACTATGTTTTTCATCACCGTTGTAACGAGTAATATATATTTTTTAATTTATAAGACGCAAGTAGAGGTGCTTGCCGGGATTGAACCCAGAGCACTGGAGTGTGAGACTGAAATTACAACCACAAAGCTATCATTATTTTAATATATAATGTATCTATGACATTAATAATCTCAATACTGTAATGATTCCAGTCGAATTCAAATCGACCAAAATTGATATAACGAATCAGACCACTGGTAAAGAACACTTTCTTATCTCCAAACCCATCATCCATTCAAGGTTTCACCATCACGCCCATGGCGTCCGTGGGCGCCATCTATACCACTGCCTCGGAATTTGGGGTAATTGCTTGAAATATTGATTTCATTTACCATTGTAACCACGTCCATTAATAAAAAGAAACAAGTTAAAAAAATATTACAGGTACTTAAGAAATTTGTTCACGTTTATTTAATCTTAAACAATTAGTTTTTAATAATAGTAAGGGACAATTCACACATGTGCTGAACACAGCTGATAAACATAAAATACATAATTTACATACATTTCTAATTACGTACCTATGTCTATTGATATTTTGACACCCAGCCATAGAATAATCAACCCTACTCGTCTGAAAAATATTTGGGTGGGAATCGAACCCGCACCCTCCGGGTCAGTGGTCAAACGCATTAGACAACATTAGTAGTAAATCTAAAATGAAAAAGCTATTCTTTCTGCCTCGACACAACACCCCTAAAGAAAAATAACCATTAATAATACAACACTAATCCCCTCGCGCACGCAATGCATAACCATCGCATTTCGACTGACTATCCATCTCTTTCTCCCTCCAATTAACCACGCAGGTATATATATCTGTCTCATTTCGTCACAAAAACTGTATTGCCATCATTAGAGTTTCTGGAAGTTTCTCGTTATTTCTGGGAGAGTTTTCGTTGTTCGAATAATTGCGAGTATGTCACTGCTACTTGAATACGTTTTTGGTTATTACTTTGGACTTCGGAGGGATTGTTCCGGTAGATTCGAGCTAAGAACATAGAAAATTATGAAATGATGTACTATATACCTACTTACATATTAGGTACTTATATACTTTTTATGTTTTCAAGGAAATTGGATATTTGATTACATAATATTTGAGGATATAATAATTGTGTCGCGAAGGAACTCCAATGACAATTTGGTTACGTACATACTGCCACGCTCATTGCCTAAGGGAATAGGCAGATAATACAAATTTTTAGAGGCACTTTTTTCGACTCTTGTACCTACTTTCATCGAAGTAATCAAATTACGCTCTTCTTTTAGAGGTACTCGGGCATTCCCTCAGTACGTTCTCCTAGATAATACCTCTTTGGACAGTAGCATTAATAACGCAAAATTATCTATTCACTTGTTTACGCCATTTCGCTTTTCCCGTTGAGGTAATCCCTTTATTGCATTCGCTATTCTGCTGGCGTTTGTCTTTTAGCTCGATCGAGTGTACAACCACTGGGGTAGCCGTAAAATGGTGCGCGATAGGGATAAATACATGTGTAACAGAAATATTATTGATAACTTCGATTTCGTAGTAAAACTTGGGCAATTAATCTAAATATTACTATGAAAACAAGTGTCCGTTACATATTTTTTTAAACGGAGAATAGTATTATTGGGATTACTTCCGATATATTAGATATTTAATGGTAAGTAACTCTCTTACTTTTAATTATTATATATGAGTAGATAAAGTAAGAGTAATTCTTTGTATGTAAGTTACAATTCAAGACCATTATATTAATACATAACTTTTGACTAACTTGTTTTTTATGTATGTACAAAAATGTTTTCTGTACTATATACATAGTACATACTATATAGTATTTTAAAATTTCAGGTGTTTCGTTGTAATGTATGATCATTGCTCATGGTCACCCTTACAGCTCCGGGCAGTATAGAGGCCTCTTTGAGCACTTTCTACTCCATTGATGAAGTGTATCTCGTGAAGTTCACTCTGGCTGCGATTAATTGACAGAGGGGCCTCTGCGCACTGAGAGCCTTTGAGGTAACAAACAATCTTGACGTTAGATGACCCATGACGGTTCAAAATGTCCTAGGAAATTGGAACATTTTTGTAATTATTACAAAAGTATCCACTTAAGGTAACCATTATGTAACAAAGTTATATTTCTGGAAAAATGTAAAATAAATAAATACCTATTAACACTTTTTATTAATCACACGGTTTAATTTTTTTTGGCATTTAATTTTTAATCTTTAAAAATGCATACCAATAAAAATGGTAATAAGTGAATAAATATAAACTGAAGCTTCCGATATCGACGTTCAATATTAAAGATCACCCGAACATCAGAGGACGCCACTTAAAATAATTACCATTATAAAAGGGGTGACGAAGGGCTAAATTTATAGAAGGTTGCCGGGGGTGGTGAGTTAATAATGTTCCGAAAATAGCGTCCAAAACGGTGAATATTAATACTGTATTAGCGGCCGGGTCGTTGTGGGGTCGTTTCTAATGTAGTGCTATTTAACACAAAAATAATACACTCAGTTTTGTGTTTTTTAATGAACATTACGATATTACGATTACATTCATCGAAAAAAAACACAAAACGTCGGTTTTTACAGAAAACGACGGCACAAAACATTCTATTGATAGTTTGAGTCCGTTGCCGGAAACATCCGGAAACCGTTTTACGCGAGAATTATTGATTTTGTTGCTATGCTTCCCAACAGATGGCGTTACTAGTAACAAGTAAGCAGTGTAATTCGTTAGTTTGTAGGTTATTCTATGCCCTATACGACGATCATAAACAAGAATTGAATATGTGATTACTATTCGTATTGGTGCTTAGTATTTAATAATCAAATGGATACTTTTGTTTGTGCAAAAAACAGAGTCTAGTATGAAATAGTACCAAATTTATTAGGTACTTTAATTTAATACAGAAAACCAAATATTACCCCATCATACCAAGTAATCCTTCATAGAGAAACGCGACTCGAGGAAACGAAAAAAAGATAAAATAAACAGCGAACGTTCTCGAAACGTCGAGAAACATTTAAAACTTCTAGGTGAAGTCCAAAATAACTTACACGATACATACATCCCCCGCCCCTCTCCTCTCGCATTAGGAGAGTGAGATCGCTCAATAGAAAACCAATCAGGTAAGTGGATCGTATTTCACAGGATTTGCGGACCAGCGCCGCGTCGGCTCCCCATACTGTTTTTCCAATACATTAAAAAGTGCGACCGGCTGGCTAAGTTGAAATACATCCCGCGTGAAAGATAGCTCGTCGATCATCGCATATCACTTACTTTAACATCAGAAAGCTTTATCGACAATTAGCTTTCTACGTGATTCATGGAACAAGAGAATTGCAGGTCACCATTCATGATTACTAAAGTAAATAATCTCGAACGAGAAATACATAATCATACTTAAAACAACAATCCTATAACCGATTGTGTTAAAAACGGGCCTTCACTAACTACTCGTACAATATGTTATAAGATGTGCTTAGACGAAAATTTTCATTTTTTACATTAATAATTTATTTATTTACTATCGGTATTAACTGATATAAATCCTTATTTCTTAAATTAATAACCACATTACCATACAGCTTTTCATCCCATACTTTTATTTCGGAGAGGTTATTCGATTGTTGAAATAGCCGAAAGTAAAACTAGGACAGTTTTATATACTCGTGTAGGTTTTGTATACGAGATATACCAATTACAATATTCATCTCGAAACCGTGGAAGCCTTCCTTTTGTGTGGGAGAATAGAATATTATTGTAATATGAGGACGGGTCCGTCTGGCGAGTTGCCCCAGCGCACCTGCGGCCGGCAGCTGCGACCGGCGCGACAATGTCGCCGGCTCGCTCCAGAAGTTTGTCTGTTCGAGCGAATAAATTATCTCAAGTTTGGAAAACATACTGAATAGACGCCGCATGTGGAAACGACAAAATAAAAAAATCAATAAAAACCAAAAATTGAAAATAGCTCGAAGTAAGAAGCTAAGAAGTTTGGGTAGAAAATATATTCTTGTTTCTTTCATTTATACTTCAAATACGAGACAAAGTATACAATAGAGGAGAAAAATGGAGCACTGCTATTGTAGGCTTTGGAATGATATACGAATATGCTGCAATTTTATTATAAACCTGCTTTCGATCGCGATGTTCTCCGCGTGACCCGGGACAACAAGCTTCTCTCTGTTATCCTTAAACCAGATCTACAGGCTTAAAATATCAATTCCTGTAAAGTCAGAATGCTTTCGAGCTTTGAAATAGAAATATCGAGAACCGTAAGGAAACCGTGTGTGAAAATACTATATTATTTGTCTAGACTCAATCCCGTAGGAACTGTTCATTTTTCTGAAATAAAACAGCCAATATTACTTTTACAAGTATAAACCAGCACTATGCGACATTTTATACAAATCTACGCAATGCATTTTGCGCGATTGAAACACAAACATACAAACTGAGTGGAATATATATTTATGATATAGAATTTTGTATATTACAATTAGATTTGCCAACACGAAAGATAAAGAAACTCTCATACACGTAAAATCATCAATTTCGCAATTTCACACTCATTTTTATAGAGCTTACTTTCAAAATCTCCAATCTTCTCAGGGGTGAAACACCCAAAAATCATCCATCGCGGCTGCCTACGCCGTAAAAGGAATCCACTGTCCAAATTTCATGTTTAAAGCTTCAGCAGCAATAAGTCAGTCAAGACATGTCTTTTTATACGTATAGATGTATTGGAATTTAACTTACGATATCTCCAAAGCACACGCGGGCCCGAGCCGGTGAGCCGGCGCCGAGTCGCAGCGATCCAAATGTTCTCTCATTAAAACTTACTTAAACTTCACTAATAAGTCTTCTACTTATAAGTTTTAATAAGACAGATCATTATTGCACAGCGCGTTAAATATTAAGCGCTTTAGAATAACGCATGTACATTTGTGACACATGAGTGAATTGGACTCGAAATATTATTATAAATTGTCTGAATTGTATCAGACATTAGAGACTGCTAGAACGGAGGATGTGGGTTCGTTTCCTTCCACAAATATTTCTGTGATGAATACATTTGTTTGTTTCGTAGTCACTTTAAAATATCAAAGTGTTAGCGCGGTGTAATCCTCTTTGTATTACATACCCGGCTCCCTTCGCCCGCCCACGCACAACATTCTGGCATCGACAAATCCTTCCTCCTTCCTTCATGTATACATTTCATTACTTAGTGTATCCCGATTATTAGTAAACGTAAACTTAGTATTTTTATTCATATAACGCTAACGAGTGTCGATGGATGTTGGTGCCCGGGGAGACCGACACTTTCGTACCTCGACCGAATAAGTCAGATACCGGTTGAGTCAAGTCAAGAGTCATCGAAAGTCAGGTCGGTAAAGATAGAGACATTTGGCACTCGATGCTTTCTGCGTACCCCATTAGGGACACGGCGTAATGGTATAATAATAAACAATAACGTATAAAATTGTATGCCGAGGTTAAAGGGTTTGTTCAGTTTGTTTTTTCTTTCTCAGGCGCGCAGGACGTACAACAAAACACATTGTGACACTTATTACGCACAACATTTTTCACAGTCTATCTCTATGGGAAGTTGGCGTGAGGTTTCAGTGCATATTACGGTTGGATGATGAAGTAATATAATAATGAACCCCATCAAATAGGCTCGTTACAAAACAGCGTTTACGGCTTTAGTGACATTTAGTGGTACGAAGTGCTGTTTATGTCAAAGATATTATCGCCCTAATAACATCAAGGAGCATGAGCTATGTTACACGCCATCATAAATCTTTGACGAAACGCTGTCGAACGATGTTGAAATAAGAACCTTATTACCTTCGAATAAGGTTCATGAAGAGCTATAAATACACTAAATCATATACTGAAATAAATTGACTGCATGACCGAACTGGAGTAAATTAAACCTTACGTCTATAAGAACACAATCTATTACTGTTTGTTGAATTTAAAATCAGAGCACGTGTAATCGGTCATATCGTTTTCGAAATCTAAAAATGAAATATAATGAATCTGACATTCAGATTTTTAGAGCTTAAAATAGCGTGTGTGGAACTGAAAAGTCATTATATATGCTCAACCGAAATGAACTCTATTCATTTTAAGTGGTTGCAGTATTTTAGAGATATAATACTTTGTGGTTTCAGGTCGCATTTTGGGAATATTTTTGTTAAAGCTAATTTTTACGGTACAAATATTAAAAATCGAAGGCAATCAACAAATAACAACGCTTAGACAAAGTTAGTTCGCAAGGTGTTTTGTTAATCTTCAGCACATTCGGAGCTGCGTGTCTCAACTTACAACAAAAACTGATGATTAGCGGCAAAAATAGGGACGGAGAAGACTTATTTTAAGTCTTAAATAAGCTTATTTACGATTACAATATCTATTACTAATAAAATAAATAATTTGATAAATAACAAAAATTGCTTTTATAATAGTTTTTGTTATTGTTAACATTATTTTATGGAATTTGATAGTGACCTTATATTTAATGTTATTTTTTTAATATTCATTATTTTGCCGTTACTTTACAATTAGTTGTTTTAATGTTCGTTCTGCTTTTATTACTATTTGTGGATTTTTTTAGTTTCATTAATATACTTACTGTATCATGACGATATCATGTGCTGTATTTAATTCCGACGAACAAACTTAATGTTCATCTGTCCGTCCGAACACCACGAGTGAAATAATTACGCAGTCAACATACACCGCTTGTTGTGATTCCGGATGTGGCACTCGAGCCCGAACTCAATCAGACATGTAACATTAACGGGCGTCCGCTCCCGGGGGAGCTTGGACTGCCTCGTTAGAGAAGTCAGGAAGAGTTTGGATGATTGAATTGTTAGTACTCGTGTATATGGAATGGACTTGTTTGTGAGCCATTCCCAAGCGGGATGGGACTTGACTGGACTGTTGGTCAAAAGTTTAGTGACTGCAACTGCTTAGCTGGTTGTGTGTTTGATTTCGAACCACAACAAACATTTGTGTTATGTTTTTTTAATATCGAAATCGAAAAGAATAAAGAAAAATTCATCAGAAAATTTAAAAAACGTCGATCTCGACAACAACGACCTCTACTGGTTCCAACAAAATCCAAGTGACTCTATAAGTACACAAAAATAGTTTCATCTAATTCGGTTAAATCGTTTAGGCAGAGTAGAATTAGGAACTAACGTTTACAAGAATTTTGTACATAGTTACATGTGCATTTATAAGTATATATAATATACCGTATCGTATAACTATTAAATGAGTTGGTAAACGTAAAAACTAGGCCAAGGCCTCTCAAGAGAGAAAGGCACAAAAGCAATGGCTTCCTGTAATTAGGCTCTTTTCTCCCGCAACCATTTCATCTTACCTAATTGGTACTTAAGCGAGACGTAATCAATCAGTAGATTGATTGTGCAAAAGCACAGCCTTGTATGAAGAGGAGAGTATCGGCGAATATTACCTGAAACAAACAAAACGTCATAAGATTTTGCGGCCATCAAACTAAAATTTTAAACACATAACGAAAAGTCTTATTGATACCGCAAAAGCTAGTATTTCAAATTCGGATTTCCGCCACTGAGCTAATACCAGTATAAATAAAAATGTACATAAATTGAATTTTTTTTAAACAATACATAGAAAAGTAACGGAGAATTTATTCCTTTTTTCGGCGCGCTGTCAGTAACGATCGCTCCCCAAACAGACACCATCTTGAATCGAACAGGTTCAATCAATCACTTCACGCCAAATGGGACTGATTCGTTTATATGAGTATTTGTTCGCAGTTCATCTGTAATTTCTTTTTCATTCTACTTTGGTTGCTATTTGCGAAATAAAATATTAAGGAATCACAATTCCCCGACGTCTCGACGACGACTACGCTCTTATATCAATATTTTTAGTAAGTAATTTTCAGAATGAGGTTTTAATTAAGGCTTCGGTTGATCGGGGTAAGATCGCCTATGTCGGCCAAATGCGCTGCACACTTCACACATATCAGAGAACATTCTGCAGAACTGCAAATAGTGCACATATACGAATTGAGCATTTCAAAGTTTTCAGGCGGATATTACTAAACTTATTCAAATCACTTCAAATATGAGCTTTAAAAAGTATTTAATTTAGGCATTTCACTAATTAGCAGATAACAGTTAAGAGCGGTCACTCCCGTCCTGCATCCTACATTAAACTGTACGAATGCACAATTAGTGTTAACTAGTTGAGTGCCAGTGTCACAAACGTCGTAACATAGAACACAAGTATGGTGCACTCGATGCTTGCTACGTTCAATTAATTATCATTTTTCTAATTGTAGAAAACATCATTTATAAATATGACGCAATAAGTATATGTATAAGCAGATATATTGTTTAATACTTAGGATAATAAACAAACTGACTAACTGAGAATCACATGAAATAACAGTGGGTACATCCAGAAACAACACAGCGTTAACGATTTTTTTCATTTTCAGATAAATCAAAAGATGACATAGATGGCGCTCGAGGCGTCATTAGTGACTCGCACTTCCGTTACCCGCAGGTACCGCACTTCCGGTCTGAGCGCGAAACTTCCATTGTGGGAACTTAACATGTTTGTACAAGCTTTTATTTCGTTTGATTTCACCACTTTTGAATTCATGAAGCAAAATAAAATTCTTTGTCTGGTGAGAATTAATAATAAAAGACTAGTTTTGCTTACCTCGGTTCTTTAGTGATGCAAGAAAGAAAATTTATTATACGTAGCTTTTAACGTTTCTGTGACAGCCTCTACATAAGATACCGGGACTGGAAAATACAGCGAACAGGGAAAAGAAATGCATTTTTCCATTTTCTAGGATATATAATAAGTAAAGGTCAATTCTTATATTTCCGAGTTCAAACAGACAAAGGCTACATGAAATGGGAAGACGAAAATTCAGTAATTTAGCACCTCTTTTTTATCATACAATGTATTTTAAAAATAAACTCGACCTAAGATTTGTAGTCAACTGTGGTGAAGAGGGAGACATTAAAAATGAAGAATAAAAAGTGCCAAAAGAAGAACTAAAACTTTAAATACCTACTTGTCCGGAAACAGTTAACGCACTGATCGAGTATGCCGATACCACCAATGATGACGTCACAGTTCATTAGTGTCACGAAGGCGGTAATGCGTTACCAATTTAACTTAACGCCTCGTTACCTTTATTGAAATGTTATGAAGATTTTCAATTTGGAGACTTTAATAAGTGAATTGATTCGCTTCAGCTATCAACGCGTTCAGAAGTTTGGGTTTAAATAGGACCAGATGTAGCGGAATGAGCATCTTCGGTGAGCTACTAAAATCGCTCACTGGGTCCATTGGAAAGAAATAGCAACATGGCAATCCGTCTCCTGGTTCTCTGCTGCTTGCTCGCTGCGCAGGTCGCGGCAGAGGGTGAGTTCTATATCTATTTCTTTAAGATCTTTTGTAAAACTAATTCATTGAGTGTATGTATGTACCTTATGATGAATAAAACGATTTAAATTTGAATTTGAATCTACTTACGTACCTGTCATGAATGCGTGAATAAAATAAAACAATAACTTGCAATTTCTTGTTTTAATATTTACAAAGCCCGTAAAAGGTATGTTTAGTCGAAGTTACTGTTGAATTACTAAATTCATTTAATTAGACCTTTATAAGCTGAAAATAATGAGCATTTTTAATAATACTGGAGAAATAGAAACCGGCAAGGAATTCCGGTCCTTGGCTGTCTGCACCAGAAAACATTTGGTGAAACGCTTCGTCTGGCTCAGAGGAGCGTCTATGAGTGCC
>DWDX01000012.1:0-59769 GCA_018245675.1 Agara michaeli | reverse complement strand
TCTTTGTCTTTGTCTTTGTCTTTGTCTTTGTCTTTGTCTTTGTCTTTGTCTTTGTCTTTGTCTTTGTCTTTGTCTTTATGACATATCCGGTAACTGCGGTAATTCAATACAAAATATTAATAATATTTTGGCTCATTCGAGTACTTATATTGGTAATGTTGACTGATCTTGTGGTCTAGTGGTTAAAGAAACAGACTGCTACACCGTAGGTTGCGGGTTCGATTCGCACCCGGGCCAAACGTTTGTGTGATGAGCGCACTATTTTTTGTGTCTGGTTGTGATAAAAGTATATAGGTACGAGTATTGTAACAAAATAAAGTTAACGCAGAGGTTACCCGCTGGCACTCGGCAGACATGTAATATCTTAAAATGAAACGCTTGTAACCCTCTGGCGAGGGGAGAGCTCCTCGGGTGTTGTAAATACCTATTATTTATCTATCGGCTTGGCAATGTTACGGATATTGGACGCATTTTGCGTCATAAAGCAAACCGGTGTCCAGTTTTTTCAACCCTTTCATTGCTGCACCTCTCGTAATGAGTTGTTTAAAGGTGATAGTCAACCACCAATCATATTTATCTAGCAAAGTTATTATACAGCGACACTGCATTAATATATAAGGTCTTTTGATCAAAAGTTTGTATGCCGCCGGCGAAAAGGGAGGCCATCACCGGCTCGGTACCTACTAGTATTGCACATTAGGACGTCTCGTGTACTTTATTGACTCGCTATTTTATGGACGCGCCCTTAGGGCTACATATCTCTGTTTGAGTTATACGGAGAACAACTCTGTGTTGAGGATATTAAAGTTATACTGGAAACGATAAAAGTAACAAATATTTGGTAAATTTCAAAAAAGGCGCGAAGGAACCTTTTAACGCTAAGATTGAATAGCCCCCCATATTATAATGATTACTGTTACGTATGTTTACTAAAAGCGTTATAAATTCGGTAGTTAACGTAACAAAGTCGAGTTTATTCGTACACCGTGTCGTGGTCTCGTGCGGCAACACCTGATAGCACCCTCCAGTAATAAAGTGTCATAAATCACCAAACACGATAACGCATATCCCACGCACTGTGCGTTCAATAAATAAAGGGAATGTATGCACCTTTGGCTCGCAATGAATGCGTAAATTATTATTGCGCATGCTATAAGTTATGGACGACGCAGCGACGCTCAAGGAAAAAGTAAGGCGTTTATTTTTACGAAGCACTCGATAACTTTCGATTTATTGAAAAAATATATAAGGACAACACTTTAGCTTTAATTATGTGAAAAGCGAACCCAACGTAGAGCCTGGACTTAGATTTAAACGCTGCCACGAATGGACATCTACAATAGATCTCGAAGAAGGCTTTAGAAATAACAATGGCTCTATCTGGACACAAAAATAATATCGCGATTAGGAGATGAACAAACTTCTACTTACAATGTCAATTGAGAACAATTTTATAATTCCTCCTCAGAACTCATTTGGAGCTTCTGTCTTAAAAATGCTTTTGTTACGGTCACAATATTGGACCATCAATCTCACCTACATCGACAGGTCATCAGAAACATTGCAACAAAATTTTGGACGAACCTATCTGACCATTCCTTCCAAGGCCAGACATTCAAAATGACACGGTCAAATCCGTAGATCTATAGATATTCACCGTTAGACTCGAGCTTTCCCTAATCGGCGTCACTCCACCCGTTCTTAGGCAATGAATCCAGGGGTTTCCCGATGTTTCCCGCAGGTCATCAGACCACCTGGTCGGATCGCGACCTGCGCTCCTTTTGCCGAGACATATAAAATGTATGACCATATAAACGCGTTATTTGGAACGCGCCCGCGCTGCACTTTATCAAGATTAGTGTCGCGGTGAATAATTCGCAGCGATATGCGAAAGACTTTGATCAATCGATTTTTGCGC
Organism: Agara michaeli; assembly: GCA_018245675.1. Classification (NCBI taxonomy): domain Eukaryota; kingdom Metazoa; phylum Arthropoda; class Insecta; order Lepidoptera; family Hesperiidae; genus Agara; species Agara michaeli. The sequence continues at coordinate 57,851 of DWDX01000012.1, read as the reverse complement.
GAATCGATACCGTCTCGGATCGAATCGCTTGGCGCGTATCAGGTGTGACATCGTGGGCCGCTGCAACACTTATAAAGAAGTACACTTCGATGTTCGTACAAAAAATATATAAATCTACCGAGAGTGTCTCGAAACATGAAAACGCTCTCCATTACGCTTAACAGACAGCACCACTTCGCATCACTAAGTTACGAATGATTTCAGATAGATGGATGGTTTGAATCATAATTGTAGTAAGAGAATAGGTAAATAAATAAAATTTAAAAAAATATGGGTACCTACCTGGAAAATTAAGTTTGCTTGAAACCGAAAATCTTCAAAAGAGAGCGGTAGTTTTGATGGTTGAATATTGTTTATAGAAATATTAAATTGAAAGTATGCCAAACACCATCATCACCTACGATATAAATAATACGCACAACAAATCTGCCTCATAGCAAGTCTGGTACAACCACATTTTGAAATTGATAAATACAAGTAAGGAAGTAATTTGGGAAATTAACTTTACGACGTCTATCAAGTTTAAATTTGCGTAGAACTGAACTCAGAGTAAGTTAACTTAAAATGAGACTAAGCTCTATAGCTACTTCGCTCAGTATTCACAAAAGCAAATAATGTTATCGTCTTATGCGCTCACTTACAATATCTCATTAAAGTGGCTCGGAAACTTACGGCTAAGCCGATATATCACGTGCCGCGTCTATAACAAGGGCGTTAAGATTACCCCAATGAGTGGTGAGATAATTAATTATAATCCCATGAGACCTGTTGGCAAGATGGCGTGCCGGTAAATTGGATTTTGTTAAACCCTACTCACGAACTAGTCTCATTCTGAACGACTGAACGATGAGCGATGAATGGTGTTCTGCTTAATTTCATTTTTTAGCTATGTTTTTGTTAAACAACGCTTGCTTTCGACCGTAGTTGGTTTTTACAGTTCACCCGGACTTTGTGGGGCCAACCTTAGTGGCTCTACCTTATTTAAAAGAATACGGGTAGCGTAGGAGAAAACCTCAGCACTCAGCTGTACGACCGACTCGAGGGCGCTATTGTACTCTCTCTTACTTACTTTTCATATATGTATCTCGCCCCTCTTTTCCTCTCTTTCTCTGTTCCTATATCCCTACTGCTCCTTTCCGCTCTGTTTTGCTAGGTATATTTTTCACATGCTGGTGGGGTTTCCTCTCGGCTTCTAAATTCGACTTCATCGTCGTTACTTCCATTTTTTGCTTACCAAAATGTTTCTAGCACATTACATATAAATATATTCACTAAAGACTAGGTACCGGTAAAGTGTTTTTCTTTAAAGCATATTAATTTTAAGTACTTAAAGATTATTGAAACCATAAGAACACCCTGATTACCGTGACCGTGAGCAATTGGTAAATTGATTTTCTCTTGATCGTCAAAGCATTATCTTTTATCAGAATCAAGGATCACATACGATGCTTTTGTTAAAGATTTTGCTGCGCTATTTATAAGGGAACATTACTTTACCTCGTATAAATCACAAGTACCGAGCCTAATTGCGGGATGATTTTATTGTAAGACAACGTCGTTAAAGTCTCCTCGCGGCGCTGCATCTTGTCGCTCGTTAATTCGTCTTACGTCGATACAGCCTGTTATGGTCGCCAGAGGTTTTCTTCAAACTTAAAATGTTAAACAATAATAAGTAGAAAGCTCCAAGTGCCAAAATATTTCTATCTTTACAAACCTGACGTGCCCCTTCGACATTCATCGCTCTCTTCAACTGCCGGCTTCGGAGACTCTTCCCTCCCCCGTCAGCCAGTATCTGAAATATTTGGTCGAGATAGGACGATCTTGGTCTCTATCTGCGCTTACATTCCCCCTCCCCCTGCGATAAAACTACTATACTTTAAAATTATTGAGTAGCGAAACAACCACACAGTCGGTCTCTGCTTAACTACACGTAATATGTATTTACCTTCGTGAAGAGAGTTTTTATGTTTTTAATCTTGTAATGTACGCAATAAGTGGATACCTACTGTATTGATATTTATATTGATTTATACTCACCGCTCACGCAACACGCTGTCTGCATCCTCCGGGAGCCCCTCGGGACAGCCTTCATCCTTGTTATAGCATCACAAGGCGCACCGATCACCCCGGAGGGACCCGAGCCATACATGCCTGCCAAATCTTGTTACATGCGTACTCACTGAAAGTCTCTTGCTAATGCGTTCATACAATATATTATACATTTCAGCGAATATCTTAATTTCAATGATAATACCCTTTCTTCAGATACTCAGGATCACGTGTTTGTAATCAATCTCGAATAGAGCAGACTACTATTAAGTGCATTCATACTTAACATTCATTATTTGGACTTATGTTGCCGAGGGTCCTTACGTGCAGTCCTCTTACAAAATCCTTCAACCCTATTCGAATTCGAGTGCAAATGTCAAGACGGCAGCGATCACTCGTGGATGCTGTTTGCTACTTAATTCGCATAAAAAAGAATAGAACAAAGATAAACCTTCACATTATATGTTACCCGATGTTTTCGTTGTACAATAAGGTACTGCGTAGTTAATAGAACTACAGCGATTGCCCCCGAGGGGCGGCCCCCGAACGGGGCGCACCCCACTCCCAGTTCTCACCTCGTCGCACTCGTGGATTTTGAGAGTAATTCGACGGCTGAATTCCGATAATGAACGCCTAAGCACAGTTCACGGTAATGATGTGCTACATGACTGATTACGGTTAGCAATTTAACGGACTTTGAGCGCAAATAATTCGGCAGCTGCGCGTAAACACCGCGCCATCGTAATGAACGTTCACGCTCCACTTTACACCAAAGGCACAACCGAACACGGTTTTGATGAACGAAATAACAAAGTCTCCGTGTACGTGTCTCAACTGCTTATGGCATTTATAAATCCTTCTATATTCAGAAAACTAAAATCTTGGGAAATTCACACGCTGCCATCTGAGCCAGTACTACTATGGTGTCCAGACACCTGATAAACTACATATAAACATACTACGTAATACTCATACAAATATTTTTAAACACTAAAAAACAAACAAATGTTTATCCTGAATGGGAATAGAATCCACGACCTCTGGTTCAGCAGTCATGATCTCTAATCACCCGACCAAAAGGTCGACCATAATAATTGAGATAATCATATACGGCTATCTGATTTAATTCACACTAACAATCCCATTTCAACGGTCCTGTTAGAAGTTGGTCTCAGATGTTTGCGGGCAGCAGCGGCTACTTGTGACTCCTGTTTTGCTTGCTACTCTCTTTGCGTAAAAAAATCTAGAGAAAACTCCGTATGTGAATCTGTCATACTTATATTCTGTACCAACCAGCGCGCGATAACTCCCCTTTCCACTTGTCATCACTCATCAAATGATAACTCATTCGACTCGTTACCGTTTCACGGTACGGTTAAGTAATTTATTTCGACGGTCGCTCTCACCCCCACCGCGGGGCTGAAATGCGCTTACACGATACACAATTTCGTTTATGCCCCCCCCTACAAATGATCCCGTAAAATTTTCGGTTCAGTTTGCTCCCAAGGACGTGTAATATCTATCAACAATAAGGTTTACGCGAGGTGGTAATATAGTCTTACGATACTGGATTGACGTGTGGTTCGTGGATTAAGAATGCTCGTAACAATCATTTCCTATGGGAAAGGAAAACTTGGTACATATGTATGTAGATTTTATATTCAGTGTTAGTGTTATAGCTGTGATTTGCGTGTGGATTGAGTTGCTTTGAACTATTTCGTTTTATCCCTTTTGTTATGTACAAAATGTGCTATTTGCTCTTTGTTGTGTTGCATAGTTACCATTATTACATCTGAAATAATATTAATTTCAATAATGGGAAGGTTTAAAACTAAAGTTAATACCGCTCTAATCAAAGGCGGATTGATAGACTTATCTCTAGAATATAATGGAGAATTCTAAGGTTTGCAGGTTTTCCTTTAGCGATATAACGAATGATTTAATTTTTCAAAAAGTCGACGGTGCATGGATTTGAACACAGGCCCCAGAAATTAGAAACTGAAATCCAAACCAACAGACTCTCGCAGGTTATTGTTATTATAATTTTTTTATATATTCATATTTATGGCTCCACAGACCTGCCGTCCGTGCCTTCTTTAATTTAAGTTATTTTTCGAAATTTGTAACTTTATTTAGTTACTTTTGGTTTTTATCCCCATTTTCTCCGCTCATTCTTGTTGTTTAGGTTAGTCTGTTGATTTTTCTAAAATCGAGATGTCTTGCGGATCGCTTAATATTATTAAAAGGTTATAATTTAATAATTTGATCAGCCAACCAACACAAGTGTGCTATTTACTATGACAGCAACAATTACAAACGCGTCGAGGCCCAGCAAGTGAGCTTGACGGGGTTCGGAGTCATGCACTTGTTAATGTCAAAAGATCAACTGCAATCATAATATATTGTAGCGTTAAGTGTCTATGCGCACTACTGACTAACCGCTGTAGCGGTTAACCGCGCTAATGTATATTAAGCTTTCAATTATTTACTGAAAAGTTAAAAAATGTTTGTTTGTAAAAATATCGGTGCACTTGGTTACTATATTATATAATTTACAGTTTTATATTCTACTAAATGTTACCCGGGCCTTATCCCCATCTATAGCGCTTATTAGATAAAAACGTCTTTTCCTGTTGAATCAATGTTGAAGTAACACGTTCGGTTTGTAAGGGTAGAAATTTGATACATCAAAATTCAAATCGATTGTTCAAACTTCCAAATGTAACGCATTACGATCCAATTTCAAAACACGAGCGAATACTAGCACGTATCAAGCATGATGCGGCTGCGACTCCACCGGGCGTGTAGGAAGCAATCAGTCAAGTTAGCAAGTGGGCGAAGAACCACAATACACGTAATATGAGAAGCACATCACTTTCGTATGCTTACTATCGCCAGTAATGGATTTAAGCTCAGACCCGCGAGACTTGGGCGCATGGTAGCAATTCCAATTCAAATTGGAATGGTATTTATTTATTATACACATAAAGTACACTTCGTGAAGGTATACAATATATGTCTTAGTTATGGTTCATCGGTTGTGTGCGCTTCAATCTGTACTTGACCGAGAGAAGTCGGCGACAAGCACGATTTTAAAAGAGCTCAAGTTTGCGGTAACTTAAAGTTAATAGTAAATGCAACATCAACACGATCAACTTGTCGGTCTAGTGTTCCATGTTGAATACTAAGCTAGGGGACGCGGAGTCCATTTCTTCTCAGAACAATAATTTGTGGGAATCACGCCTGCAATTCAGCATCCTACGGCTGTGCGGATGGAGTCGCTAACCTCTCACCTAACAGACCAGTCAAGTACATAGGTATGTTTATCTAGTCTTTTAGTCTTAAACAGAAGGTCGTGGATTCGATTTCCATCCAGTACAAACATTTGTACGATGAAAGCATTTGTTTCTTCTGTATCTGAGCGTAATTACAATATCTACACAGTATCATACAGTATGTATATAGAGTATTTCAGCTGTCAGGTTACAGGCATTTAATTGTCTAATTTGGAATCAGGTAGCCGTGTGTGAAATTGTCTTTATTATAATTATTACACGTATACAAATGAACCAAAGTTCAATGCGACATCTGCCACTTTCTTAGCTGTAAACCGTGATCAAACATTGAGCTATCTCCTAATTGACATTCATTTATTACCACATAAATATCAACTATGTGGACAGATATAATGTCATTTGCATATCCTAGCATTAAGTTAAGTATTGCTATGTTAAAGCGTGTACAGTGACAACTTAATTACAACATGGCCGCCGTTAACTGAGCTTGCGGACACTCATCAGTCACTATTAGTTTTAATAGGCCAGTTAAGTCTTAGGACATTCATTCGGATACTACTTTGTATACCAGATATATACAATTAAGAAGTACTGGTGTTAATTAATTAATTAATTAATTTGTGACACCAAATAATACAAACAAAAATATAATAAAAATCGTAAATTAAAATTGTTCCTGTTTTACAACTTTTACATATCACTGCAGATAACTGATGCTTTTGTATCCAATTATTCCTAACGCGGTTTAACTTTGTAACTAATGTGACTTGCAATTGTCTTGTCGTGCATCAAGCACGATTAATTGTAAGAGATTGTTTGAACATTTTGTTTAATGCCGTTGAAATACTCATTTCTGTTAGTGTACATTTTGTTCGTGTAACTTACCTTATAAATAAATAAATGAATATGCAAGCGCCTATGTTTGTTCAATGGAAATAAAATATCTTTGTAACTTCGTACATATGTATATGAGTTGACTACTATAATTAAAAAGTATTATTATTTTATAAATGCAAATTAATGGTAACTGTACCAAAGATGTTTTCTTTCTTGTTATGGTCCTGTCATTTATTCCAAATTCAAAAGATATGAACACAAACTGGTTCTAGCAATGTTATAAAATAATTCTTCGTTCGAAGTACAATACAATTGACTGAGTTGCTGAATGTTTGTCTGTCAATCTGACTACCTGACGGTACTTACGTTTGTTTGTACCGTATTGCAATGGACACGTCAAGAATATCGAAAACATTGGTGCGTCAGTAAGGAATGCGAGTCGGTGTGGTCGCCTGAAATAAACTGAAACTGTAAAGCCCTGATTGAGCGTCGTAAAGCGGGAGTTAACGATCCGCTAAATGTGTTACGTGGTTTTTCGCGGTACGCCGTGTAAATGTACCAGTAGGTAAACATGAACAAGATTCTCATAATCAAACTGTGTTAATTTCGCGATGAGTGTAAATTATTTTTATTCATAACGAGCTGCATCCCGCAGAGTTACCTGTAAATCCCGATCCTGTATGAATTTCGGGATAGAAAGTAGCCTATATCTTGCCCTATAACCTTCTCTATCTTCTAGGAAAAGTCACGTTTAAATCGGTTTAGCGGTTCTAGAGATTAGCGCGGACAAATAGTGAGGCAGGCAGATAGACAAACAATTTAAAAAGTTTGTTTGTTTTGTAGTATTCTGTAAATTACTATATACATTTGAGAAAAGATGTATGTATGTATGTTGTCCGTTTCCGATAACAGGTATTTAATTGCCTTTTAGAATGAAATAACCGTGTGTGGTATAATTCCAATTATTATGAATGTTATTATCAAAAGGCAGTGAAGCGTTCTGTAGGCATGGCGCATGCACGCTTATGTATGCGTACATCATCTAAACTCAAAATTGTTCAACATTCCACAATAATCAATGGAACATTCGTCCCGACGCCGACACTATTAAATAACCGGCCTTTGTTTTGAAACGTTAATCTCATAACAACGTGTGGCTCGTGACAATCAATCTTGATAACGGTATGAATGGACGCGCATCGTCGTCTCCCTCTAATTCTTCCCCTCCCGCTCTAACTAATATATTAGGCTGCGCACAATGAAACGTTTTTGAAGCGTTAGTAACGAGCGTCTTTTGTTTTGTTACACATACGTATATGAGATTCCAGTAATTTTTCGTATAAAACGTGCATAGTTGTGAAAGGTCCGCTTTATAGGATAGGATAATTAATTTTATTACTAATGCAATAAAAATGTGAAAATGTCAAATAATATAGGTACTAAGTATTGATACAGCTTGTTATCATAAAATACTGCGACTAATAAGTTTCAGCGTGTATTTCATTTTACTAGACATTTGAATGCGTGTCTGTCACTACAAATGAACAAGTTAAGTGACGACTAAGATCCTGGCATCCTCCAACAGCGCAGAGGTTTCAGTGCGATAAAAAGCCTACATTACCCGCTGTCTCTCCCAAAGCACTTAGCCTTTACCTTACTTTACGGGGCCTTTTGAAGGTTCCCCCACCCCCGAAACAAAAAAAAAGACATTACAAGTCAATTCCTTCCGGTAACAGTCGATACAATGAAATGCGCATGCAATAAAGCCTTAAAGCCACAGCGTGAGCGGGTCCTTAAGCGATAAATCAGTGCCTGGGCGCGAGCAATAATTCTGACACTTTCTCCGGGCGCGACCCTCATTACAATGTCCGCTATCGATGTCTCTATCTCGGGATGGGTTTATTGTGCAATTGTAATCTCACCGTGTAACGCTACCTACTTGCCCTCGTCACAGTAATCATTTGTATCTTTGAGACTCTGACTGGACTTTGTATTGCGATTTAAGCGATCCGTGTGCTATATAGGCAAAAAAAACAGAAGTGTAGAGAAAGAGACAAGAGATTGACGAATAGGAAAGAAACAGATCCTATAAGTAGGGGTAGAGATAATGTATTAAATATAATAATTTCAGTTAACTGAATATACGTGGTACAACTGCAAAAATAATATGGATATATAATAATATTCTAAACACGATAGACAAAAGAATATGCAAGCCAACAGAAGCAAGAAGCATAAGAGGAAGCATACAGGAAGCATATGGAAGGCCGGCATACAGAATGATAAAGATGATTTTGATGATGCGGCACCTCGTCAGTGAAAGTTTCCTCCACTCCCCACCGTCGCTAAAAAGAAGATGCGTAGTTTTACCTTAACATGCATTTGTTATAGTAGGTTCAGCTAGGCGCAACTTAAGGCTACATACCACACTCATACAGATTAGTGGTTAGTGAGTCAGTGAGCTAAGAACACTAACAGTCGCACCTGCTCACGTGGAAGGCTGTAAGTGTGCTCTGCGGTTTGTACTCCACCGCGAAACAGCCAGCACAGGATGCGTAATGGATACAAAGGTATTGTTTGCTCACCCTTCGATAAACACAGATTTATTCAAATGGAAGCATGAGATACCTTGCTTTGTTACAGGTAAATCTCAATAAGTGCAAAATGAGCTGTATAGTAAAATGTTGTTTTGACAGTTAACTAACATTAACGAAACTCACTGAATATGGGCAGATCGAGACATTTACCAGTGGTGTTTGTCAACAGTTAAACCCGTTTCCCACCTCTTTCCTCTTCACTGTACCGTGGTCTCTACAATCAACACTTTACAAGTAAATCCGTATTGGAGCAGTCCAATAGTCCAACAGTGGGCCCACCAGTATAAAAAATCCTATTTTTACGCAGACACAAATTCCCTTTCCTACCCTTCGCTTTTCCCGTCCCGTTTGGGACGCTCTGAACTACTTATTTAACGAACAAAACAATCTGAATTTGAATTTCGAAAACATACATTCCAAACCTAACTAACCCCTAACTAGTATATATGTAGAAGTGTCTAGAATAACGATATAAAGTCGCGCCAGGTGAGGCCGGTCGGCCGAGCACCTTACTGTTCGCTCGAGTATAATTTATGGCGGCCATTAGAAAACCCGCCCCGTGCGAAACAGCTAGCCGGCCAAATAAGCCGACATGACCGGGCCCGCTTGTAACATGTTAAATAAATCCATTTAATTAATTGTCGCTTTACCGCGTACGTGTGCGGAATAGAATCGGTTATGGATTGAGCCGCTTTTCCCATTTTTATATACAGTCCGCGCGGTACATTTGGTATATATCGTTGTGGCTTGTACTCGTATGTACAGCATCGTGGTTTTGTTTATGGGACTTGATCATTACGACAATATAGAGCATTGTTTTTTTGGAATGAAATGGATTAAGCACACAAAAGAAAATTCGTATCTGAAATATTAAATATTTGTATTTTCTATTTGTTCTCCAGCTGTTTTTCAAATAATTGCCAGTCATAATAAGAAAAGTTGTTAAATGACGTTATTATAACTCCTTATGAATAAGATTAGTTAAATGACGTTCAATTGATACAAAAAAAAGGCAAGACAATAACGAGATGTAAACATTTAGTTTTTATCGAAAGCCTGCATGAAGGTAAGGATTTTTACCAGCTATCAACTCCTACTAATCTTCTTCCGCTACGTCCACTTTCACCAAAGTCATTTTTTTTACATCTTAAAGTCATATTAGAAGCAGAGATACTCTCGACCTGGCCTTCCTAAAGTTCATTTCCTATTTAATTGAAGTACGCTCCATTATCCATCGATCTCATGAAAGCGGCCATTTCGAATACTATCTTTGAAAGTATTCAATGGCAGATATGTTTGTAGAATATTCAATCAGCTAAATGCTTACACATAAACTGACACGTCACGTGCCGGCGTCGTGTGTAATGAAAAAATAAATTAGCTATCTGTTGTGTCGGCCTGCAGCATCCAGCCCTAATTCTATTTTAAACTCAGACTTTATGAGCTCGTAAACGCTCACCTGCGCACGCGCACGTACTGTCGCGTCCGACATATTGCTCTTTATTTCATTATAACGTTAAACTGATGTACTATGCGAACTTTGAAAGATTTAGGCGCTGAGACCAACACTCATTCATTTTGGCCTTATAGGTAAGCGGGATGAGTCAGAAGTCCCCGATACTAGCATGTATGCGGATGTGGGATGGATATTAAAAAAAACACGTCAGCTATGTAAAGATGAAGTTACTGGTACTTGATAGTCTCTTCCTGCCTCGTTGGAGACAACGTGATGATATAATAATAATTATTATTTTTATTTACATTTACATTTATTTTTATTGTCTTCATAATATTGCTCCCTACGTATGCAAACGATATCTCAAATTACAGATGTTCCAGTTGTTCATAGGCTTGCTTGCGTCTGCTCTCTGATCGTGACATTCACATTTTTTAATCTTCCATTTTATATGTTAATACATTTTCCACTGAACTGTACCGTATTGTGCCTAATGCGCGCTCATGTACTGTCGCGCAGACATGCTCCTTCGGCTATTTATTCCACAATTAACGGTAACATTTAGGGCCTGTCAAATCCACACGACGCGTGACGATGCCCACGCCGGAGATAATTACTTTAGCTGGATATAGTGTTTAACGAGGAGCGACTTTGTTACGAGTGCTTTTAATCCACTGCTATGGTTAATGTTGATGTCTATAGATGACTTTGTACTATGTACTCGTACTGTGAAGAACGCATACGGTTTAATATTTCTATGTATTGAAACTGATTTAGTAGACGGATTCTATCCTTCGTTAATATCAAATTTGATTGAGCTGCTTTGTGAAATCTCTTCATTATGTATGAACGATGCTATTTAGATCGATAGGCTAACAGCACATTACACGGTAAAAATTTCTTGTATTTTCCTTTAGAAAGATTTTTGATGATATCTGCTTTAATGTAGCGGACTTTGGTGTATACTTTGACATTCCTATGTATGCTGTATAGGAAGCTAAGAAGTTCGGCAACAGTTACAAGCAAATTTTATATCACGAATATTCACTAGTATGATTTTTATTATTACAATTGTCAATAGAAAAGTCCTAACAAACAAAGTCTCTATTTTACTCCGAACAAAAATCAAAATGTAAAGAACCCAGCAAGTATATATCATCCAACATCCAGCTGCCAAAAGGAGCTAGTATCATTGAAATACACCAATCACTTCGATAAGGCTTCCGTGCGCGATAGTACCCGGACACCTGCTTGCGTTACTTACCAGACATGAAACCCTGGTAGCGAAAATGGACTTAGGAACATTCAAGTTTTATTCGTAGCAAATGTGTTTAATTTTGAATATCAAAGAATCAGCTTTTCTGTTATTAAAAATGGTAAAAAATTCTTAAGTTTGGCTGTGATAAAAAAACACAGCCTCCATTATAAAGGTAGTAAATATTTTATTATATACTTGTACCATGGGGCTTAATACGCCACTCTGATTAAATTTGCGCAGAGAATAACATTTTCGAACTGTGAAAGGTTTATTTAATAAAGTAGTTACGATGTTTTTTGCATTAACTGCGTACAGTCGTAGTCAAAATGCGTAATACATTTACGTCCGTAACAAACGTACATAATTCACATGCTTTTTGTTAAGTAAAATAAGAACGGTCGACTAAGCTGTTGCTACGTAAAACTTTTATCTGCTACTTTGTTCTGATAATCGTATACAGACCCAAAAGAAAGAATGAACCAAAACAAAAGACATCTCCTTAAGAGAATAACTGCAATGAACCAAACAATGGCAACGAGATTTTCGTATCGAGTAGATAAATAAAATCAGTAAACCGCTTGCGGACGCAAGCGTTTCGTTCATATTGATTTGCAAATCGGAACCGTTCAATTCAATTCAAATCACATGCGTACGTAGAGACTTGTCAAACATGAAAATAATGCCTACGACAAACAGGATCTTCGTCTGATGTTTCATATGTAAAGTCTGATATGTAATCTTGTTTGTTATGTATGTATGAGTCTTATATGTAGAGTTTCGAGAGAGATCTATATGTCGAATTTCGTATGTAGTCTATACTAATGTTATAAAGAGGTAAGTCTGTATGTTTGTAGAGAGTAATGTCTGAAACTACGAAACCGATTCAAAAACTATTTGTACCTAAAGATAGATAAATTGTTTGTTATGAATATAGGTTCTTTGTTATTACAATAGGAAAGAGAAATAAATCATTGATATATGAATAAGTGTGAGCAGTACGAATAAATTGAGTGGGCAATGGCAGCTTTACCTATGTTTTGTGACCTACTGAAAATGTTATACCACGCGGCTGATACCGTGGGATGCTACCAGTGTATAAAATAAAGAATCTTTTATACAGACATACTTCTATTATATATGTCAAAAATGACGTTTCCCAGATAAATGACATCTCGTGTCATACTGATAATTGTACGCCGTTAAAGGCAAAATATAGCTTGAACTAATAAACTTGTACCATCTTTATATGTAACCATATTTGTGCAAATAAACGTCTTTGTCTTTGTCTTTGATCGGTTAGCGCCCTCGGCACATAAACAATAATAAGTTATTGGGATCGTGATCTGTTACTTATTGGCGTGTTAATTATGTTATTATCGAATTGTAATTATCGGAAGATGGACTTATCTTTATGTTGTGTTTTATCGTTTCGTATAATCTATTTCTGATCCTGAAACTATTTTAGTATGTACTTACTCGTAGACATATAGAGCTTCGTGTGTTTCACATGCAGTCTAATCCGGAGGCTCTACATCGGCTTGTGCAACGAAACAATGCAACTGCAGCTTTCTGCGTAGAACACGTGTTACGTACAATACCGGTACAGTGTGTACGCAGCTTAACGAAGCGTTATGGCTCCTTTACGGTCCTCTGATTTCATTGTCCTACTGCATCAAAATTCATATTCATTTTGTCTTGCCGTGTAATAAAAAGTCAAATCTCTCCTTAATTCCAAGGGATTTAAAAAACAAAGCATTCCAATTTTGTTAAACTTTTTTTTATTGCGTGCTATCAGTGAATTGAAAACGAAACGGCATTAACTTCAAATCATCATATCTTAAGTAGTTAACCTCTTACTATTATTTATATCAGTTTTTCTTTTATATCTAATGCTAGTGTTTATGACGAAACGCATTATTCTTTCTTCGTTTACCTAGTTTGGACTGAAGTATTACCCACACCTTAGACTACTGTTCGGCTACGTACGACAGTTATCTCCGGTGAGGGTTTAAGCTGTCGTGTCGTGTTCTCAATACAATATCGGCGGTATGTGTGCGCAGGCTAACGAAGCGCCGTGACTCCTTTCCGGTACGCTGCGCTCGGGATTCAGAGCCTGACTTTGAATATTGATGTTCGAACAACATGTTTGCAAATGTTTGAATACGACTGCAAAATTGTTCTCTCCCATTATCCAAAAGATACAACGTTACAGTTACAGATAAAAAATTGCTACTGTAGTTATAAGAACAGATTAAAAACATCTACGGGCAAATGTAAATTTCAATACCGATTAAAAATAAAGCTCACTCTTCGAAATGAATCGGTATATGACAGGTAAATATACTTTTATTTGTGAATATGATTGCGTTGGCTTACGCATACAAATAAAAATTATTTGAGAATAACATTCGTAAAAACGTTTTTCGTAAACCGGAACGAAGCCATTAATTTATTTTGAGTGAATTTTATCATTTCAACTGCTTTATCGCTTCCTATGTTAACACGAGTGCAGGTATAATGTGTTTGATGTTTTAACATCTGTAAATAAATGTGTTACATATGTATATTTTATTTGTTAGCGCGAAGCAAAAACGATCATTTTAAGATGCATAAAAATTAAAAATACTATTTTATTCCACATCACCAACAACCTTTTTATAGCTCCACTGTTGGACACGTGTCTCCTGTCCTGGATATATATCAGTCACCTATAATTTTTAAACAATTTCTGGCAACCGTTAACTCAATCATTCCCTAAGTCTTTATCTATAAACACACCAATTTCATTTTTAGCTTCATTCGCTATTTTCACGCTGCGAGTATACCAAAATACATTTGATTCCGTACCCCAAATAAACTCCTAATTATGTGCGCTCACAAAAAACGTAATATCAGATGTGAATGAAATTATATTTGTTTTACACTGTTTGGCGTAAGGTACAAGCAAGGAGCGAGTTAGTGATCATAGTAAATATAATCGGAAGGACTTAGTGACGAAAATGATTCTCTTCTCCTACTTCCCCATACCGTATAGCCAATCACGTCTTCCTTTCCGGGGTCGCTGGCTGGACGGTCAGAGAACCAGCCGTCCCAACCCCGGAAGTCTCCTTTTAGTCGCCTCCTACTATTGTAGTACTGTGTCTGTGACACGAGATACCGTAGCTGTATTCTCTCACCGAGTTGCTGGGAACAACGTTGCTGGGAACATTCCATACTCGGCTATCCTATTCCAAATTAGGCTTTATAAATGTCCGTTCTTTTATTACACCCAGACACAGCACATACAAATGTGCTCATCACAGAAATGTTTGTCCTGGGTGGCCATCGAACTCACGACTTATGGTTTAGTAGTCAGGGTCTCTACCCACTAGATAGAGCAAGTGAGTCTTGAGTCTGGCTTTAGTGTAAGTGAAGTCTACAAACTTGTTTTTCAATCGATTGTAACATCACGTCTGTAATCCCCTAAAGGGTAGGCAGAGGAGTGTAGTACAACCCCCCCCCCCCACACATTTCAATCGATTGTAATGAATGTAAAACTTAGTAAATAAAATAAAACATTAGCATCGTAAGAATTACAATGATTAATCGGCACCTCTCCTACCGGATACCGCGCACTTTATTTAATTTCTGTTTTGGAGTTTCCCTTTGATGTGCGGAAGGCTGCATATTAAATTCCCTCGCCGGCGGCCGATCAAAGCGTGCAATTATATCCATTTGCACAAACTACCCGCAGCCGAGTAGCCACTCGTTCTGCCCAAGTTACAATTAAATTAATAATTTTGGCAATAACATTGTGTAAACACAATCTGTATGCAAAATATGGTTTGGAAATTGCAAACAACGATACAATATATCTGATTCGAGAAGGCAGTTTGGTTCTAGCAGGCCCTGAATATTTAAATCTGTATATATAAAACGGTGGCCGAATGACAGAGAATGCACAACCGAAACTGCTGACCCTAAGTATAATCTTGAAATTTTGCACGTATGGTTTTTGACAGCGTATGTACTAAGAGAGGAATTTTGTAAACAACTTAATTCCACTCACTTTTGACCGTTTCATAAATTCATTGAGTTCAATATTTCCAATCTTCTTAAAACGTTATTATTTATACCTTTTCTTTTATATATATGGTATAAATATATCCAATTTATTCCTATTAATGCCGGCAATTTCCACGCACCTCACGTTTTTCTCCCGAAAATCATTATGGATCATTATTGGTCCGATCTCACCTTGGATGCTAACCAGATGATAACTATGATTACATCTCACCAGCACCCATAATAATCAAAGGTTATTATGATTTCCAACGAAGCCTTAAAATCGTTGTGAGGTATTGAAACACCGTAGAACATGAACACGCAACATAAAATGGTATGGTGAAAGAAAAAAGTGATATATGAATTATTTTTATCCATGACACACCAGCTTTTGGCCACTATCCTGTCTAAGTGCTAGCGTAGATACATCGCGAAGATTGCTAATGCTAGTTGGAAAATTTAAAATGCAACAACTCGATATGGAGAATTCTAATGTTGACAGCAGATATTATGATGTTTTCCGTCACTTCTTTGTGTTATCCATTCTTAAAAACGCTATTTTTATAAGCACGATATTGACACGTAAATTAAGATAAGTACATTCAATAGCCCATATTATACAATACTAATTAGTAAATAAATTTCTGTGTCCCGTAAACTATGGTATTTATTATACACCGTTGTACGCTTCAGCCTCTGTTTAAACATTTTACGAGGCTCACATAAAAAGTCGAAACTTGGAGAATGCAGCGGAGGATAAAGTGTGAAATATTTAAATGTAATATCTTTAAGTATCGTTAAATAAGCTCTTTATATTTTTATATTGCAGCAGATACTAAACGTGTCAAAATCTTTATTTTAAACGAATAAACTCATAAATTTCTTCCATATATTCATTCATTCATTTATTAACTGTGATTTTCACGTAACGATTTAAGTTACTCTCTATCTGTACCTACAAATAATAAAGTAAAAATTGATAATGTTACTTAATGTTTTTTGTTTATTTCGGATTTAAATATATTTATATACTTTCTGTTATTGCGTAAAAAAAAATGCCGCCGCGACCGCTTTCGGAGTTAATATAAAACAGATTGGCAACGACAAATATCAAGGAAGTGGCAGTATATCGCGACCTCATGCAATATTTATTTTTACCGATAATCGGGCCCGCCATTTGTAAAAGGAATCAATGCATTCCGGACGAGACCAGCCGCGACTCATTGCTAGTAGAAAAGCGGGTGAGGGTGCGGCTCAGTATAAATGATTCCGAATTTGAATTTGGACTTTAAAAGTTTACCGCAAATTTACGATAACAAAATGAACTGATGATGATTGAATGATTTAAAGAAAACAGAAGGAGAGTTGCGAGATGATATTCCGCCGAGTTCCGAATTAACATTGGAGTCTGGAGTGTTATGGCACATTCTCGCTCGACCCCTGACGTTACACGTCACGATTCTGTCAAATCGGACCGGAGTGAAGTTTGCGTCATTTGCAAAATAGTCGTTGCCGGGGTTTCCGTTTGCGTCTTAATTGATGGGATGTGACAATTATTTGTATTTTTTTTGTATGTCTGCATTGTAAACATGTAATTTGCCGATTACCTAAGTTGTACGTCTCAATAGCATTACAAATATCAAATTGTTGGGAAAAGTAGTTATTATGTCAATGCTGATGTGTGAAATACGCAATCGCTTTATCTTCGTCACTGTGTTGCCACCCGGTTGCATTTGCCAGCAGGGCGAGTGTCCAATTGCAATATGTTTTATTCATCCACGGGAACTTACCGCGCCCGGTTCGTACCACCTTCCAGTTGCACCATTCCTCGCCAGCTTTATAAGCAGCCACTCAAGAACTTATATAGAAATGATCCCACATACACCCTGATCAATTGGATCACCTACTCTTGACCACCCGGTGTATACTGATATTCTTTGACGCAATCCAACATGCGCGTAGCAACCGCTTGCGTTATGTAACTGTTGAGAAATTTATTTAAAAAGTACATTCGCATCCACATCTATTTCAATATTAAACTCTTTGACTGTCCTCTTGGTTTATTAGTTAGAGACTGACTGCTTAATTGTTGTGGGTTCGATTCCATCCAAGACATATACCTGGTGGTCTTTAATACAGTTTGGAAACCGGTGTCTCGGCTTTTAATTTTAACCGATACAAATCTTATGTTACAAGTTACATTAGTTAGCTTCTTAATCAAACTATCAACAGTCGTACGAATAAATGTAATGTTTATACCCACGTAATATGTTTACTGTAACCCGTAGTTAACACGGACACACAATATACGACGCCCACAAAAAAGCACTCACGCAACGAACGTGAAAACGAAAATTCAATCCGTAAACACAACGTCGACGAGCCTCATCGGTCTCATTGGCAGACCATCACTCATCGGCGGCGACACTGATTGACAAATGAGACCGCGCCGGATATTGTCGAGGGTTTTTTTATCGAGAAAAAATATATTTGCCCAAGCACCGAATTAATTTCGCGCGACAACCACTCCCGGCCCGCGGTGTTGTTAGCGGCGGGTAATTTGCCGGTAATCGGTAATTCGATATGCAGTTTTTCACGATTTCACGCTCGACAATCGGGTTTTTATTGAGTATCGTTTATTTCGTGAAAAAGTGTGAAGCTTGTCGGTTATTACCACATGAAAAAGTTAATTATTTTCATTTAAAACTTAGCTGTTACGAGCGACTTCGCCAGCATGTTTAAAATAATTCATTTTGTTCACTCCAGATAAAACAAGCCTCTAACAGCTAATACTGCTGACAGAAATTAAATATTAAAAAAAAACTCATGTTGTTACCTCGTAACCTTATTTGTGAAGCTAAAAGAATTTTCAAAAGAAAACCCGACAAATGTACAAGTGTGTCAACGGCAGGCCAAGGCCTGGTATGCGCGGCCCGCGAGCCAGCAGCTTGACCAGCGCCCGTGCCTTTTCCACTACAAATTCTTTAGAAATCTTAACCTACTTTCGCAAAATAAATTCAGTATTGTCCAGCTGGTCAAATTAATAGAAATACAAGTTTTTTAATCACATTTGTATAATTTCCTGAACCAATTCATCCTTTCACTGCTGGACGCGAGATTCCATTCATTATGAGACAATTTAACACGTGCGAATTGGCAGACTTCACCTTCCCCAAAGAACATTATG
This sequence comes from Agara michaeli, assembly GCA_018245675.1. Taxonomy (NCBI): domain Eukaryota; kingdom Metazoa; phylum Arthropoda; class Insecta; order Lepidoptera; family Hesperiidae; genus Agara; species Agara michaeli. The sequence goes on along the minus strand of DWDX01000012.1, from coordinate 39,127 downwards.
AACAATCCTGAAGGCAAGTTTCCTCACGATGTTTTCCTTCACCATTGGAGCGAATGATATTTTATCTTAAAAACGCTCATTATGTTGTAAGTTAGGAGATGATGTATGTCAGTATCCGAAGCCCCGACCCCCAGTAGAATGTTGAAATCTAAATCACTGTGATATCACTGCTTTATTTGCATAAATAGGCTTTGTGTACAGCCTTTAATGTAACAAGACTGTACAGCTATTAGGACAATACAAACAACATTTCTTAATAACCTACCCAACGATTGATACCGCACTTTATAATACATGTGAACACTCCTAACTTAACTAGTCTTGTTGCAATCAAACCCTTAACTGTAGTATCCATTAGCTTACATTGTAACGTCACGAGCAGACCTAGTCTAGGAGACGGTAATAAATCATACGAGGGAGTAGTTCGTGTCATCAATTCAACTAATGCGCCTTCAGAAAAACGTAGCTCGTGTAAACAGTTAGTGCACGCTTGTTACTGTGACATGAATAATGGAATGATGAGGGTAGCGAATGAACCTCCTCGGACCCCGGTTATCGTGAATAAAATATTTATATTCCTCCTTCCTATGTTACTATTATAGATATACAGTCGTATGCTAGGAATATGTTTGTTATGTGTCATTGTTTTGATGTGTTATGATATATATTTGTTTGTTCTTATCGTTGTTTCAAAGGGCCGCCTTATACCACTTGTCATTTTGTATCAATCAACCTAAGTAATGGTGAAAATTTGGCGTAGTCATAACTTAACAGATAATCAAAATAAAATTTTCTGTCACTTTATCAACGGTAGTGAATAAAATTGACATCAGTTTTGTCAAGTTACCGTGAACCGTAGAATATTTAATTACAATTATTATTTTCTTTTTTAATTCTCAGAACATGTAAGGGATTTATGCCATTTAAATAATATACACAGATACAGGACTCCAGAGTTGCCATTGAGTGACTTGTACACAAACCCTTTTCCTCATATCCCAAAAAAAGAAAAAAAAACGTTGGCTTGTTACGGAAAATCAAAAGGGCCCGCGACGGGACGCTTGTAAACCATTACCTTGACGTCTCCACGGTTACGTCAACTTATACTGGCGATGCTCGCTAGTTGATTTATCATCACCCGCCACCCCCTAGTACATTATTCAAAAGACGTCCCAACAGTTCCGCCCTCGGAGCGCGAGCAAATCGAGACCGGCCATTTAGCGGACACGTCGGAACTGGGCTTTCGCTTTTCAATTGCAAAATAATGTTTGTACTATTGATTTGAAAGGGTCGAGCATCAACAAAACTTACAGATAACATTATGCGTCGCGTCTGTTAACATTTACATTAGATTACTAGCATACAAATAGATCGTGTATGTATATTATAACATATGTACAAACAGACTAAGAATACTTGTTTTTCCACCCTTTTTATTGGTCCACTGCTGGACCGGGTCTCCTCTTATAGTGAGAGGGATTTAGGCTATAGACCATGCTATAGACCACACACCTCACAAAATATTATGTACTTTATAACATCTCTAAGCTGTGCAGGTTTCCTCACGATGTTTTCCTTCGCGGTTACAGCAAGTGATATTTAAATTTTTAGTTATAAAACGCACGTAACAAGTCAGAGGTGCGTGCCAGGATCGAACCCAAACTCCCCGGATGAAAGGCTAAATTTCAAACCACTAGGCTATCACTGCTTAAGTATAATTACACTCAGACACAGAACAAACCAATATGTCCATCATACACATGTAAGATGTCGGTGGGAATCGAACCCACGACCTCCGGTTTTGCAGTTAAATATAAAAAAAGGATAATGCAGATAACGCTTTCGGTGGAAGGCCATATGCTATAAGATCGCGATCGAAAACTGCTTTCTACAGTCCGTGGGCGCGCACGTCCGGTGGCGATCATCGCGCTAATAAGTAGCGGAGGAAGCGGCGCGGCACGTGTCCGGGGCCAGCACCGGGGTCACGTGGCCCGGACACGGGGGGGAGAGTGCGATTAGACGGACCACCGCGTTAACTATTCGACTTTACGACGTGAATGTTGGTCTATGTAAAAGTTGGGAAATAATATTAGGATAGTTGCATCGCAGTCTGGAAGCGTCGATGTTACTAAAACGAAACCCACGCTACTCCTAATACGATAGCACTCTCTTCAGACTATAGAAGAAAGCCAGACGTCAGCCCCTAACCGAATTAGCGGGGAGCGGCGGCGGGGGGAAGCTCCAAATTGCCACACTCGAGATAACGAGTTTATTAATTTAATTAATCCCGACTCAGAATGGATGTATCAACGCTTAATTACACCGAAGGTTGCGCCCCGCAGCCACGGGCCCCGGGAGACATGTTAATTAATTTTGATATCCAAACCATTGCTGCGAAATTTAGCAAATTCAGAGGAAAATTTAACGGTGTACGAGCACGTATATTGTGATGCGAATGGCGTTTCAATGGTCTTCGGAGGCAATCGCAATATGATATACGCTCGGCGAACATTGAATAGATCGGCGAATTTGGATTTTGCGTCGAGGGTGCCACGTGTGACGGGTTTGCCAGAGAATCGAAATCTTTGTCGTATTGTTCATTGTGTAGGTACTGAAGCGGTTTAAAAGTAGTAATGTTACATTTATCACAAAATACAAGTAGGTATCTACATATATATTAATAGTAGACAAAAAATCATAACATCTGAGGACATGCTCAAATAGCTGTCTGATATCTAACTATGGAAAAAAACGCTGATATACAAAATAATATATTACATAAATAAATAACACGTATAAAGATAATATATGGCAGAGATACTAAACAAAAACTTTGATTATCACTCATATATTTAACCTGAGTGGGATTTGAACGAATGATCCTCGACTCAGCCGTTAGCTTCACTAACCACGGAACCAACAGGATAATGGATATTTTTTTTAGATAGAGTAGCAATCAAGCAGGCAACAGTCACAAGTGACAACTGACATGAATTCCTGCAATCTACCCCTAATAGGTATGTGAGAATGAGATTGTTAAAGTAAATTAGGTCAGTTGGAAAGATATGTTAATAAGAATATTATAACGCACGAATAATGAATAGTATATCATACAACGTAATATACATAATACAGAACGTGCTAAGGATTGTAGCCTCCGAAACGGTACCACGAATTTTCGTAACATAGATTTCAACGAAATATATACAATGGAACTGCGGACAGAAATGTTAATGTAATTCTAATGTTTTCAAACAAGAAATCAAAGATATAAACAAACAAACGCGATCCACAGATAAATCACCGTTTAGCCGGACGAGAAGAGCTCTTAACGTTCTGCTGTGTATCGGCGTACTTTACAACTGGCAACTTTCCAAATGATATCTATGAATTGGTACTTTTTAAAGTATATAAGACTGATAATGGTAAAATTTAACTGGCCTTTGATCTAGTTGTCTGAGACCGTGAATGCTAATCCGGTTCCCACCCTGGACAAACATTGGGGCGATGAGCACATTTGTCTTCTGTGTCTGGGTGTAATAGAGATATCTTCTATAAGTGATATACTCTATTCTATACCGACACAACTTAATGTCATACTCAGCTATTAAACAAACAAACCAGAGGAAGCACAGATAAATTATCGCTTAACCACGCAACTAACGCCCAATTGTATTTCTGATCGGTTTAACTATTTGGCACTCATCCAGGCCAAGATGGATGGTCTAAACCTAGTTGGCCGCGGCACTGGTTAGTCACTGAGCCGGGATTAGTCACGTGGCTTATAAATTGCCTCGATAACCATTCTGGCTGTGGCTGCAAAGCGACTGTTATGGGATAATAACTAAATTTGGACTGGAATACCGTTTGCTGTGCCAGGTGGCTTAGTTTTTAAGTTTAGGTATTGCAATTAGCTTATAGCAGGCGTGTGAATGTGATTCTTAGAGGGATGAACTTTATTTTCAAAAGTATCTTCAAGTTACGGAATTCAATTTCAGTTATAAGGTCACAATTGTTCTTTTTTTAAATGATTGGGACAATTCCGCGTGCTTCGGGCACAAAACGAAAAAATGCGCTCATCGCACAAATGTTTGACTTGGATGAGAATTGAATCCACATGCTCCGGTTTAGCAGTCATTGTGTCTTAACCACTACACTAAGAAGCCAGTAATTTATTATGGTTCCATCTGACAGTTTCTTGAATATTGCAGATTTTTAAATATCAATATGCAAGGTAACATTTTCGTAACACTTATATCTGGATTAAGCAAAGAATAGGGACTCAGCTAGTGTTGCCATCCTTGAACAATACATTAATCGCGTGCAATGGGAACTGGAAGGGAATCCCATTGCACATAGTGCGCGTTCTCACGACCGCTACGTATCCAGTTTATGAGCTTCAGACTTCTCTTTTTGGAGACTGGAATGTTGTTTGGCACTAGATCAAACAGTTAGAACTATTACCCATTATAGAATTAGCAGAAAATACGCGCAGTTATTATCCCTTCGTAAGTCCAAATATTCCAGTATAGACATGTTAGGCGACTAATGATTAAACTTTACTTTAAAATTTAGCAGTAAAGTTATTTGGCGCCAGGTTCAAAACATCGATAGTAGGTACTCGTCTATCATACCAAATTACACTTTTTAACATAACGGTCTCAATTTAATATGATATTGTGATTGCTGTCCGACCTGACTGCTCCATACGGTAACCTAGGTAACTTCCCTGCTTCCGCTATTTCTGCTGCAATTCAGCAGCATTTCTCTGACAATAACCATATAAAATCAGACATGTACACCCGTATGCTATTTACGAAATCAACAGACTTCATTTCCGCTATCTTTTTCTAACAATATTGTGGTTCTTGTATTACCTACGTTGGACGTTAATCTCCTGCCGTTATGATCTCCTAATTACGTGTGATGCTCACAACAAGCACAATGCTACAGACCGTAACACGTATGAACGCATTAATGGAATCCTCTAGTATTCTGTGCAACAGTTGGCTGTTATGGGGGTTAGTTGCGTTTCATAATTCCAATTCCGATTACGATTTCCTCGTCTACACTTGCAACTTGCAACGCACCTCTTACAAACTTCGGTTTGAATGTATTCTTATCTACTGTCGAGCTTCTGTCCAGCTTTGTAGCAAGAAAACCTTGTAGCACCTTTAATTACAAAAATCGGTCTTGATATTCGGAAAATTCTCTACTCAAATATAGGAGAGGAACTGAGACAAAGCAACGCTACTACAGTCGTGGCTATTTTTAAACGTATCAATTTGTGATTAGTCGTTAAAACCTCCGAAAAGCCCTTAAGTCAATATACTGGCATGTTGATAAAATGGAAATAAATATGTTTACAAACTCTTATTCGATTATTATATACATGACCGATGGCCAGCGGTAACTTTCTGAACCACTAGTAATACTGGATGTAGTTTAATATAGTTGCAACCTTTAACTATTTAATCCCTAACACCAATCCCTCCATGATACTTAAAGCTAATATGACGGCTATAGCACCGTACTCTATCTGCAGGCATAAATCTATAAACGCATATTTTCAGAACTCCGCAATGCTTATCTACTCTATAATAGTTCCCAATTCTACCATACAAAGCTGAAAATTGAAGAAAAAAGGTCTGCATAAAAAAATATAACGTTCTTTTAAATAAACTCCCACAGTTAGCGCACAACAAAGAAGATAAACAATGATTCCACTAAAGATTTATGAAGTAACACGTCATGTTAAGTAAATACATCATAAATCTACCAGCAACAGTAGAACAGCACCGAGGAGTACAAAGGAATATTTTTGTACAAACGCTCCCGCCATCTGTTGAGCGTAATAGCAAACGCAGTAAAAGTTTCCATCAACACATGATAGGTGTTGACAGTTTTATGTAGCGGGGCGGCGCACGCGCATCTCTTCATAGACAAATAGTACAGAGTGTACATTTATAAAACCGACACACAATAATCTAGCAATTTAATTATATGTAGTATTACCATTATCACTTGCATTTAATTATATCGATAAAGTATTACCTTCATTATTTGGATTTGTTAACAATGTTTTTGTCGACTCTTTTTATCTACATATCGTATTTACACTACCGTCTTAACATGATATCTTCGTATATCTTTTGCGCCACTGGTCTCTCAACGCTTCGTCACTGGTCTCGTTAAATCGCGCTGCACAAACCGTAGTTTTCTTTCTTTTCCCAATTAAATAATACACCAATTCTAAACTGTAATCAGCTGTCATCTCGTTTGTTCTTAAATGAAAAGAATTTGGTAATATCAAAAACATTTTCGGCCTATTTCAATTACATAATTTTCGAACGTTTTAAAAAAGCGGTTTTATTATGAATGTTTATTTCTTAGCATCTTTATTGTTTAAATTTTTCTTCACATTGGTAATTGTTAATTTTACTTCTCTGTCATCGTGACATAATCTTGCGTTCCATGTCACTATTCTATTACGCAATAAATATTGTGTCATTTTTATTGTTATTTCAGATACTTCTGTGAGACTGATGAAAATGATTCATTGTTTTGAGTAATAATACTGTAATGTTTGAATTTAAAAATCAAACACCTTATAAATATTAGCTTAGCTTAATATTAGTAGTAGCTTAGAAATTTAGATATCATTTTACAGAGCTGGTAGACAATGTTGCCGGAAGGTGAGTTTCCTGAAGTTGGCGGGAAATATTCGAGCCCCTTGGTCACGAACCAGCGAGAGAAATCGTTTGACTGTAGGGAGCATCATGTTTTAGCAAATATTTATATGCTATAAGTTTATTGAAAAATGTATTATGTACATATATTTATCAGTCCTGTGATCGCTAAAGTTCAGCCTCGGTTTAATTCGGACCAGATAAAGATAACTGTAAAAATCTATGTAAACCATTATATATTCCGAGGGCGCACCTCGGAATATATAATGGTTTACATATGGCCATAAGATCTGACTGTTTACTTATGTTTCAGAGTGCAACTGCAACGGGCACGCTCGCCGCTGCCGGTTCAACATGGAGCTGTACAAGCTGTCTGGGCGCGCCAGTGGCGGCGTGTGCCTCAAGTGTCGCCACTACACCGCCGGCCGGCACTGCCACTACTGCCGCGAGGGCTATTACCGCGACCCCACCAAGCCCATCACCCACAAGAAAGCCTGCAAACGTGAGTGCTACTTCATTAATCAGCTTCTGAGGTGTCAAAAGGATTGTTAGTTAATAATAATATCCTGGACCTATTAATTGACACATCCTTCCAAGCACGGAAACAATCATGATGATTTGCTACTAGTAGCCTCGTCCAGTGGCATACGAATATACAAATGCATGGCAAATTGTAAACAGTTCGTTTAAAAAGCATTCTTATCGAATATATTTAAAAATATAAAATACAGAACGAACTATAAAGACGAAACAAGGCAATAAAAAGAAATACCATCTGTACTTTTATCGGTATACAAAATTAGCTTATTCGTTAAAGTACCTATGTTTTGATACAAAACATTCCACCGCTTTCCTTAAATAAAGACCGGGGACAGTGCAGGCTCGCGAACCGCTCTAAACAGGTGTAAACCGGTTTTACGGCGCCATTTAATTCATTATTATATGTGCCCGGGCCCCCGTTTTACTTAGTTTTAACATAAAAAGTAAAACAGTGTCTTAATAAAGTTTATAGTTTTAATAAACTTGTGGCGATGGTGTAAAATATCGCGCAGTAAAAATTGTAACGAGGTTACGCGGTTCACGTACGGGATATGGAAAAATCTGTCCTCAAGTTGGTCCATTGCAAAGCTTTTTTTAACTTAACGAGCATACAACAATTAAAAGTGTTCCGTACCATCCGTGGACATCTCCAAGAAACCTTGAATAGATATGTAGAAACAGGACAGTTAATAAACATTAATTTAGTTAATATTAGTTTTTATTGAGACTTAGTTAGTTTGTTCATTGGTAAGAGGTGTTCGGAATAGGACTGTTAGTAACGTGTCTATCGTGACAGATTTACTGTCATTTAAAACGAAGTGAGAAACGAACTCCCAAAGAATGTAACACACCTGTAGCTGCTCGTAGACTTCAATTCCTTTTACTAATGGTTTTTTACATTATAACGAGAGTTATTACCTTTGGTTCTGTACTCTCGATCTTCTTCTAGAGGAGTACGTGAAGCGATAACAAGCATCCGTTTCATTGTAACCTTTGTTAAAGTATGTGTGAAATATAGGTTTTTCATTACAATTTATTTTGTACCATAAAGCATTGATAAAGTCCAGAATCAGCATTGAACACTTGTTGTTAAATTCGTACCGAAATTATTTATTTTATGTAAATGCAAGTTTAATCGCTATCTCGTTATTGCATGTTTTGTTATCTTTTATGTGGTATATTGGTATTTCAAAGACAATTTTAAGTTCATTAATTACCTTGTCCGTTAAATAACGGTTCCATGTATGAATATTATCTGCAATATAATCTCGAAAACACTCAAACTTGTTTCATATCGTAACCGCGATGAACAAATAAACTCCAGAACGGTTAACGTAACGACAAACAATTTTCCACAACAATACAACTGAAATCGAACCCGGACCCAATTATCAGGAGGTGGCCATGTGACCCCAATCTTTGGGGTTACGAGTCCCAGAAGTGTGGCCCCGATATAGCATCTCTCTATTGGCGCGGTTGATTATATCGCTACCCCAAATATTATGGATAGTTCACACATTGTTGGGGAACTGTTGAGGATTTTCATTTTTTTTGGCTTAATAAAGCCAATTGTATTGTGGAAAGGTTACCCTCATATTCAGGGATAGTAGGATTTTTCCAATATTCTGTGGAATTCTAGTATAATGAAAAGCAAACATTGTGTAAGAGATAATGAAAAAGTCCTATGATTTTTCTTTAGAAAAAGTTACTTAATTTCTTTTTTCACGTTACAGTTTTCTCACATATATCAACATTAAGATTATTTCTTGAATAAAACCCTTAAATACACTAATACGGGTAGAAATAACATCTTGTAATTTTAAGTAGAACTCATTTTAAAATTTAATTCGATAGTTCGTTGTGCACATTTCGAAACGACGTATGTATATACCCACTTTACAGATATTTATTTGCTAGGAGGAAAACGTGCAGGAAAACCCATAACGACCTCTCTATCAGCCAGTCAGCAAACTACTCCGGGCCGCGAGGGACACATTTGGAAGGACGAACCTTATTCGGTCGTAACGCACTTTATGGGAAAACTATTCGTGAGGGATGATCGTATGTTTTTTTTTGTTGGTACGGTCACAAGTTTTAGGATTGGTGTCGTTATAAAAACGAACTTTGCTATGAAGTATTAAGTTGAACGATATTTGTTCAAAAGTAGGTACTTTGAGTTTTGGAATTTATAAGAGCTTTTGTTAAGTTTTCATTGCTTTCTTGTTATGTCGCGATATTTGGAGATTGTTTCTACAGGTATTTGTGAATTTTGAGCCGAGAATTTTGGGTTTGATTTTTACGTAGGACAAATATTTTTTGATGAACTCGAGTATCTATATATGTCTAAGTATTAATTTACTTATATATCTTAGTATTTACATGTAATATATTTTGTGTACTTTATCAGCTGTACCGGTTACCATAACAGAGAGTTTAGGATAATAATATAGTACTATTATTCAGATATCGATTCATTCAGCGATATCTATGTTCCTTATCGGTTCCAAGCGTGCGACTGCCACCCGGTGGGAGCGAGCGGGAAGACCTGCAACCAGACGAGCGGCCAGTGCCCCTGCAAGGACGGCGTTACCGGCACCACCTGCAACCGGTGCGCCAAGGGCTACCAGCAATCCAGGAGCCATATTGCACCTTGTATACGTAAGTTAACAATATCGTTTAATACTATGGACAGGAAAATGAGGTAATCCCGAAGTTATAGGGTGTTTTGTCAAAACTAGTAATTCATTGGCGACTTCTCGAGTGCAAATGTTCATAAGCGATGGTAACCACTGCCCATCAGATGGCCGTCTGCCTGTTTGCCAGGGAGAGTTTATAACAAAAAAAAATGTAACGGTGTTTTAGGGAAAATATTTGCGCCAGGTCTGAAAAAAGTGGAAACAATCTACGAAAACATATCCACCAACTCACTTTCTTGCTATAAAAATTACGGAGTAATAACTTATCTTTACTGCATAAACAGACTAATGGTAATGAAATATAAGTAGAAAATAATTTTTAAATCGTTTTATTTGTACAGGTATCCCGCGCATAGTGACGGCGGTGCAGGCCATGGAGGCGGTGGACGCTGAGCCGGGCCGCGGTAAGTAGTAAGTGGACCTCATTGCACTCTCGCCCATCACACCGCATGCCGGCACTCCATCACGACCTTTGAAACTCATATAATCCTTAATATAAGGCCTAAACTCATATTATTTTGACTGAAAGCAATTAAAATTGTGTTCATGAAAAGGCCGTTAAAAGTTTACATTAATCAATAATAGATGGCGCTAGTCGTCTTCGCGTTCCTTGTAACTATAATATAACGTTATTTGTACATTATAGGATGGAAAATGCTCTGAAATAATAATAATGCACTCAAATAGCATTTTTTATACTTTTATATTCATATAATATCTCGTTCACAGTTAGTACATTATGTAATATTAATAGCGATTCTTTTTGAATACCTATTAGCTATGATATTATTTATCTTGGATAGTCTGTTAAATCGAGATAAGTCGTAATGGAGTGCTTCTAGGAGTCGGCTGTACTATTTTTTTTCCAAAAGTTAATAACTATTGTAATGTTTTTTGTCCATAGCTTTGATTCGCCTTGGGTTAGTATTATTTAATTATATATCTATTTATTATCCATAAATAGTAGTATTTAACCTGCTTAACTTTTTAGGAATGGCTTAGTCAAGCAAACCTCATTTTTGCTTTGGCCATTCAAATCAATTGTTCAAACTTAAAAATAATGTGAACTACGGGTAAAAGTCGACTACCTATTGAACGAATGTCAGTTACTATAAATAACAAATTGTAGTTTGACATATTTGACTTCTGTGTTAGGACACTCTATGAGATAAAAAAAGGCGTACAATTTCATGTTCTCCTGAGAAACCTTTCAGTTACAACCGAGGCGAGCCAAGCAGTTTATAAATCCCTAATAACATTATTCCCCAGCTACAAAGTACAGTCAACTCGTTCGTAATTAATTTGCACTTTATTCGTTAAGTGTTGCCAACTGGAAAATATTTATTTTTTACTCTGTTGAAGTGTTGCCAGTCCGGAATGTTTTTTTTTTAACTTTTCCAAGAGTTTCTTTTCAGGCTTGTTCTAAAATTCATCGTCATGCCAAACTCATACTTTTTCCTTTTTGTTAATGTTGTCAAGTGCCAAGTGAAAAGGTAACGTTTTGTGTAACTTTATTTGTTACTGTTGTATATAAAGTCGTGTTCGTAATTGTTTATTTAAATGTTGTTTGTGGTTGCCGTTGTTCTATGTATTGTATGTAGATTTTGTTGACGTAAAATATCTTAAAATGACTTTTATTTTATTTAAAGTTCTATTTGATATTATAATTTCTATTATATAAGTAATACAATGTTTACGAATCCAGTACAAATTAACCTGTAACATTTTCAGTTTTCAGACCATCATGTAGGAGGTGTTGCGTTCTTTGATTTGATTTTTAAATACCTTTACATCTCTGTTTGCATTCTAAGAGAAGAAAGACGACAGTCAAAGGAGTATAATAGAATATCATGCAGTTTTTTTCTAGATATTTCCCTCAATAAGTATGTATGTTCACGTGTATGTTGTGGACCACAGCGGCGGACCAGTGCGGTCGGTGCCGCGCCGGCGCTCGAACGCTAAATCTCAACAAGTTCTGCAGCCGAGACTACGGTGAGTATTAGTTCTCGAAACACAACCAGACAATATCTGAAAGTAACTAACTCAGAACACTTTGGTCAACGTTAGTATAACGCGCTGTGTAGTCGTAAAATAGAAACCAAAAACGACATTAATCATTTAGTTTATTTTATTTGTTTAGTTATCGCTTTCTGAATAATATATACTAATAGTTATACAATCACGCCTGTTTCTCATAAGAGTTGGCAAAGAATAAGGTTTTCCAACGGTTATGGTCTCGACAAACTTCTTTCGGCTCGTCTACTCCAAGTGTATTAGCAAATCGCAACATAAGATATATATTTTGGAATAGAAATGAATTAGGATACCATGGCACAGCGAAAACTAGACTTAATAGTTGAATATATTGCAGTCATAATGGGTCGGGTGGTCGGTCGCGAGGCGGCGGCGGCGGCGGCGGGGGCGGGCGGCGAGGCGTGGGCGCGGCTGGCGCTGAGCGTGCAGGCCGTGTACAAGCGCGCGCCGCGGAGCCGCCTGCGTCGCGGCAACACCGCCCTCTACGTGCGCGCAAGGGACCTCGCGTGCAAGTGCCCCAAGATTAAGATTAACAAGTAAATAACATACACATAAATAAATTCATTATTTTTTGCATCTTTTCCTACTTAATTCCAAATGTTATGCCCCCAAAACATATGTGTCACGTTGTGAGCCATCAATCAAAATCATCAACACGGTAAAGCGGACGATAGATTTATTAATACCTTATAAATCTGCAATCGAGATGTCTTTTAGGAAAATTAGGTTTGCTTTCATTCTTTACGTCCGTAAATATATTTTCTATCGGGTGGTTCTTCTGAACAATTTCTTTTCGGGTTTTTTTCATCGAACGGAAGATGAAGAAATGGTATTCTTGATTTGAAAATATATCTCTATCAACAGGTCCTACCTGATCCTAGGAGTGGAAAAAGAGGGAGCGTCGTCCGGTATGCCGGGACTGGCGGTGGGCGAGCGGACCTTGCTTTTAGAGTGGAGGGATGATTGGCACCGGCGCATACGACGCCTGCAGCGACGCGCCATCAACTGCCACTAGCGCCACCTATCGTTTCTAGCGACATCTACGACTACTAGCGACATCTACTTTAACTAAACCGCCAATATTGATAATCTATTCATTGAGAGAACTAAGGGAGGTTTAATTTCGATGTTCGATAGTAAGGTATTCCGTCTATGTTCCGTGCAAATGAATTAATACGTAGTCTCAAACAAGTTACTGCCATTGTTTAATCTGTCTATATCGATAAATACAATAGAGTCACTAGTCGCGTTTAAAATATAACTACCTTGTTGTTGTTTCATTGTGCTTTTAGAATTGGTTGTGTGATTTAAAAAGTAATAGATATTTTCTTTTTTTTATATTGCAATGTTGACAGTAAGCTGATCTCCAATTTCTTTTTTTATTTCAAAACAGGAGAACCACTTCTCATACCTATTCATCCAGTTATGATTTTACTGTAGGTGTCATTATTAATACATGTCACATAAATAGTTCTAAGAGTAGTATCATTTACCAGCGTAATCTTGAAAATTTTAATTATAAATCTTCTTCATGAAAATGCCAAAAATGGAAGACATAATGACTTCTAAAAATTTTTCTTCCTAGGATTTCGTTATGTAATATATAATCATCAGCACAGTTTTGTATTCTCTAATATTAATTCTTTAATAAACAGAATAAAGCTACTTAACTGTGTTGTTGAATGTACGTTAAGATTATTAATTTATTTAAAAAACTAGATTAATTTTAAGGCTAACTGAAGTTTCGTTCCATTTCATGCATTTTTGTATAATTGTTACTTTGTACCCGCAATGGCCGTGTTAATATTGTTTTGGGTGCTGGCTACACTCGTGTTAACTGTCTGAAAATGGCGCGTAAACTGACAGATTGTGTGTCAAACTGACAGACACACGCGCTGTTGACAGATAATATACACTTTTCTTTATGATTGTACAATATAGATTTAGGTGATTTAATGCAAGGATTCATCCGCATAGTCATAATGGTTTAACGTACCTCATTTTTTAAGTATGTAATGTTAAGGGTTACAGATTATTAATTTATAGTATCAATGGTTATGCCGTTTGAAGAGAAATATTTGTGCGAGTTTACAGTTTGAAATTTCTTGCCAAAGTATCTAACTAAACGGTACCTATGTACTAAGTACTGAAATCCCTCGTAGCCGCAGCCCTGCTTGGTTAGACGATTTACATTAATTTCCCGAACAATATACATCGCCTAATTAAAGGTATGTACAGTATTATTAGCTTTACTAAAGTTAATTAGGGCGTTTTAGTTTAAAAACGCGTGGATTTTGTTTGATCTCCTCAAATGTTCTTTGTCCGGCTTAATCGTGCTACCAATAAGCACACAATAATAAGCTTCTCGTAAAAGCTCTCGGGGTTGTAATTAATCAAAGCAATTCCCACCTAGCAACACTGTCGGACAGTACTGCAGTCCGTCTGCTATTACCACAGATACAATGACATTTTTACGTTATGCTTGTTGATTATTTATTAGATAAATGTGGTAATAAATAAAATGTGTGTCCACGTTTGTTATGTAAACAAATGTGCAATTTGGGTTGAGAAAATAATATAGGCGCCATTATTTTCAGACAAAGAGCACACTTAAGTAATCAAATGCAATTGAGATGTCAAAATTATATACGCGGTCGCAAGTACGGTTACCTGTAGGGTGACCAGGACAGAACCAACGGCGTCATTCCAATATAAATACCTATACAACAATCGACACCATTCTATCAGTGTTGCCACATAATGAGTATCGTAATTCACTGTTAATTATTGAATCATTATATCCAATATTATTTATCAAGATTTTATTAAGAATTTAAAAATTGATGTTATTAATCAAACTTTCTAGAAATCTGCCCTTTTCATTAATAAGCCAAAAATCTGTTTATAAAAATCATACTTTAAAACACCGACATATATGTATTCAAGCAAGCTGAATATCGATGAACTTTATTTCGTGAGTAATGATCAATGTCGCTTTTATGAAAGATTTCCCCTGATGTGTGTAGAAAAAAACTAAAACTGAACCGTCTCTATAACACCAAAAAAGCCTGGCAACACTACTCGAACACAATACAACAAATCATCTCGCGGCATGTAAACGGTTCACAATAATCCATTGTGGGCGCCCGCCGCGAGCGCTTCGTAACAAACCCGGAGATACGTTGATGGAAATAACGCGCAGATACTCAATTTTTGATCGTTAGGCCTTATTGGAACTGTGGACAAAGTCGTATATTTGCACAAATATGGGTACATTTAAAGATTTTACAGAATTATTAGTTCAACCCATACTTTCCCTTTTACGGTGTACAAATTAAAGAAATACAATTTGAGTATAATTATTATTACTTAATATTTAGACCATAATTAAAATATATAATTATTATTTTAATAATATATAATTATACGAATTAGCTGGTTGCAACCGTCTTATACATAAAATAATAAATTGTCTATGGTCCACGCGTTTTTAAAACTAAAAAGTGTATAATCATTTAGATAACGTATTTAAAATCGAATAGACGTTTCGCTTGATCGTAATACGGTTTGTAAAAAGTGTATTTAGTTGTAGATCTATCTATTAACCTGTTTCTAGTTATGCATATCTCTAGATTTCGTAATTTGTACGTAGGAATGAGTTTTTGCACGCTGTTTTATACTCTGTGGGTCAATGTCGAGTTATGTAAACAATAGGTATTGATTATTGATAATAATAACATGTTATAATTAAGATATCGAATGTCTAGCAAATGTTTTTACTTATAATATTTCCCGTGAATATGGCAGTCGGCGTGCAAAGATGTATTTCAAAGAATTATCATTAATATAAGATATTTAGTAACAAATCTTAAAGGTATCATGGAACGTTTTTTTCTAATCGACATGTGAATATTATTTCCTTCTTAATTATTTATCGTGACAACGGAGAACTGTTAAATGTTGCCAACTTAAGTTTTTTCAATTAAAAATAAACAAATATAAATTTCACAAAAATTAACTTACATATTATAACAAACTTTTAAAAACCAATTAATAGGATTAGAAAGTTTTAATGAAAAATAATCTTCTAAGTGTTAATTATGAACGTTATTAAAATAATAAACTAACGATATATGACGCACAACTAAGGCCTACATTTTGCTTGAAGTGGCGTTAATGTGAAAAAGTTTTTTATGTAATAATGTTCTTTGCAATTGTACCGTTCACGAGTGAATAATTTTGCAAAAAAGTGTAATTGTAATGAAACTTAAAACGTAGATTATACTTATTATTATTGTAAGGAATGTCAATTGATATTTCAAGGGTCTCTCATTTGCAGTTTGATGGCACTATGTACCTATTTTGTTTAAAATTCGTAAACTAACTATAACTGGCCTAAAACAACTCATCTACTTAAATTTCCATATTTGCTAAATCTTTTAGCAGTAAATCAAATATCTGGGGCCTAATTTATGCTACATTATAGAATGATGGTGAAATTATGAATATATAACAAACTTGCAGTTAAAATGACCCCGTAAAACGACGAGGCATCGACCTCTTTCCTCGCAAACCAAAAACAATATTTTCTTTTTTTAATAAAAAAAAGAAATGATTGTCTATGGTTTCGTTTGAACGTTCGTAGAGCACCTGTGAACTTGAATTGTGTTATGATACCCTGCTCCTGTGATGTAATAAATGTTATTGGTTATATTTATTTAAAATAAAACTACTTAATATACGATAATTATGTTTCTCTTTACCCAGGTCCTAAACAAGATTCTGCTACTGATACTTAAATACTGTTAAAAACCTTTTAAAAATGTAACAAGTAACTTAATTTTTAAGCCTTGTTCTAAATATAAAAAAGTCGTGTTATTGCTTTTATCTATAGACAAAGGACAATTAAATTAACACATTCTCAACATTATTTAGCCACAATTTCCCCCACGAAACAGCCAAAACACCACCACTATCCCCCGTTTCATGGTTCACTTTAATCAAAACGCATGCCATCACGTAATTTCCTACATCCCACATCCTTCCTTGGCACGTAAAAAACGCATAAATTAGCGACCGAAAACAATAAAACACTTGTACCCGCCGACGGCCGGCGACTCTAGCTGATTTCCCCGAGGGTTGCCACCCTTAACATTGCTGAACGAATAAGCGACACTTAATTTATTTGGAGATACCTCCTTTTCCCGAAAATGTTAGAAGCGTAATGCTATTGAAACTTGCAACTTAGGAAATAAGCAGAAATTACATTTTTATAAAGGCATAACTTTTATATATACATAATATGTATATCCGAGGTTTCAAATTCAGCCTCCCACTCTAGGCGGTTAGATGAGAAGGACGAATTTCAAACCACTAGACCTGTCACTGTTTTTGACATGTGTTACAATATATATTAAACTAAATGAAACATATATTGTTTAAGTTTATGAGTATATTCAAATCCACACGCTGCATAACCCAAGAAATAGTCACAAAACGCGTTAACGCTTTGTAAACAATATACCTTAGTCATGCTAAATGTTACTTTTGCTATATTATAATTCTAATCAAATGTTCTAAATTCTAGTTTATATTTAATCATAAGCGGCCGATATTATGCGGGGCCATATGCTCGGACTAGGCTGACTCGGTCCCGACTATAAATCGTGGTAACAATGGATGTGATAACTTTCATTGTGTCGAAATGTGTTCGCTCGTTCGCGGTCTAATCAGGCATTGTTTACCAACCAGATAGTAAACGGCAGAGCATTATGGTACTATACCTGTTGTGATAATGGTAACCAAAAGCGGGATGGGACAGGCCGCTAAGGCGCTCATTACAGAAACCCAAAGATACTCGTAATATGCCGATGATAATCTGGCAAAACTTTAATTAGAATATGTGACCAGTCCGGTAGAATCTTTTGAGCTTAGAACAAGTTCAAACTACGCATTTCCAAATTCGAAATTACTCCTAATTCTAAATACTGACCGAACTCTCGGAAAGCAAAATGTTTATCCGGTGTGGCAATACTTAGAAATGGCGATTTTAAAAAGGTCCCCAGACTCCATGCTTTCTCACCTTATTACTAATTAAGTAAATGGATTGTAAATTTTACACACACAGTATTTTTTTATTATTTTAATGAAGGCAAAATTTTGAAAGAGTAAGCTACTGTCTATGGTTTTAATAATAAATTTATAATCTATCAATACCTACTTACTGACAATAATTATTATTGTTGTTTTAATATAGCTGAAGGCAAATTGTGACAATTCGCGTTATCAGCGGTCCTATATTTACTTTCCTTGGAATAATATTTAATTATTCATATTTTCCACTCCATTACGAAACATTTCTCGGCGGCCGCGATAACGCCCGCGCGCTCGTTACAACAACAATTGTTGTTTGTTATAAATCGCTGCCTTTGTTATAAATTATTACAATCAATGTGCCGGAACACCTGTTACAAATTAATGTGAGCATTTATTAAGCGTGGCCGATTTATCGTTTACGACCACGACACGACACGACAAATCACAATAAACGGCGCGTAATGATTTAACGTGGAATAAACGACACGGCGAAAACTCATACGCATTTGATTTGTGACTGTTACAACATCGCGGCCAGCGAGGCATAATTTCAATTGTTTTGCCCGATATCTAAAAGACTTTCCCTTTGTTTTTCTTTGACCATGCCCCATCTTACCGTTTTTATTTACTTTTTTAACACTTATACTTCTTATGAACCTGTTATTGAACCCGTACTAACAGTATCATCTAATTCTACGTATTATTCCTACAGTCCTTGTTCACGGTTGCTTACAAATGTCTACCGGGTATGGCACTCACTTATAACTCCTGGCAAACCTCTGCTACTAACCTCACACACCAAAGTATTTAATTAAAGGCATTTTACTCAAATTATGAAATGTATTTATTTATTTACGTGATCGTTACAGTGATATATAAACACATCTATATTCATTACGTAGGTACAGTATACATTAATAGCACATACATATATGTACATATGTATGTATCTATTTAGGTAACATTTCTAAACGAATGGTCGTTCCCCGCTGGCGGACAAACAAATAGGAAACAAATCAATCCTTCTCATTCTCATTAAAAAACAACCCGTCTTGTGTAGTATTGAAATCTTCAAATGGAATTTAAATAGTCCTTCATTCTTCACTCATACCGCTTTTTCGTATGAATGAATTTACCGTATGAAAACGAATAGATCAGTTCCGAAATTAGAAATTTTTGTTCGATGCATTGAGTCCAATTAACTTTGGGACTCACCAAATTAGAATATTATGCAGCAGTGCTACGTAGACTGTTAAACAAATAATTAATATCCAAGCACTTCATATTTACATTATGATTATACAAATGTTATTCCAAGAAATATCATTTTAATTTACGTTAACAACGTTTGTCAATATGTTTTGATTCAATTAGCTAATGAAAACGGTACAAGGAAGTTCCGTGGACAAAAGTTTGTAACTCAACACACGGATCTCATCCGCTAATTACGGAGCGCCATTTGAGCGCTGTCTTGTCGCTACGACGACACAGACGTTGGGCTTTTGTATGTTACTGTAGCACTGAGATTTTCGCGGTCTTTCTTCTCCTTAGATACCTTTGTGCAACAGTTTCATGATGTATGCTTACAAAAATATCTGTTTAATTGCCTTCTATAATCAAGTGAAATTTTTAAATTTGAAACTAAACTACCATTTAATTCGCATCTCAATAAATCAAACTTTTGTTTTTCTTTCAACAAAAATTACGTAAATATTTAGTTTATCGCAAGTAAACTAGATGGCGTTGTATCCTTACATTCGTAACAGTTGGGATTGGTGTTTTGTAAACATTACAGATTAAAGTGTGAAAGCAGAAGTATATACACAAGTATATACAGAAGTATACAGCATTATTTTCTACAGCATAGGCAGTTCCCAATTTTTTTTTCTTTTTTCAAATTGTCTTGATTATCTGTTCCATTCATTATCTGTGTACAAAAGTTTCGACATAGTCAACAAAATGTAATTAAAAATTAATACAGAATAGTAATATTTCATCGTTCACAATTCACAGTACCAGACTGGCCCCAGCTGGCAATAACAGATACTGTCTGTCCTGTGTCAAGTCTGTCTCGTCTCTGTGCACGCTAGCAGGGCGGTTCTTAAGGATATATTTATGGACAAGATAAGCGTGAAGTCAAATTGCTTTACTCTCCTCTAATTATAAAATTAGTATTTACACTAAATGAAGAATTTGAAAAGAAAATTACTGTGATGTGGTGGTAATGGTAACAGATGGTAACATGTAACTTGGAATTGTATCTATTAAGAGAGAAAAGGCAGTCCCTAAGCAGGTGTGCTACATCTTAGACTGCACCACGCTAACCATCATGTGAGCTCGATGTCAAACACAAGCCTTAACTTCGACAAAAAAGACCATCAAATGTTGATTGCAATTTTGGGATTTTTTTTCTAGGCACCAATAAAACTCAATGAACTTAAAAGTTAAAGCTCTCCCCATATAAGTATAGTGCAATTCCAAGTTAAAAAATCACTTAAATGTTTGTAAGAAATTTCCATAGTTCCATTATATTTATTACGTAATACATTAGAATTTGCACTGATTCTCAAAGTTATAATTATCCTCAGAGACGCTACCAAAAACACAAAATATACAAGTCGTTGTCCTAAAAATGTGTATACGTTCAGATATCTAATTTAGAATGAAATTAGATTTGCGTTATCATCCTACTAAGTGGCGGGTCGATAATCACAAGTATCCCCAATCAACGTAATCTTCAACGACACCCCTGACCCGATCCTCGTACATTTCATCGGGGATCAGGGGCAACTCTGACAGAGACAGCTTATTCACATCGAAACCCTCTTCAATGTGCGCGAACGTAAACACAGCCACGTATAAACCGTACACGAGACCCAACTCAAAACGCTCCCGATAATCCTTCTCGAATTCCCGCCGTGGATAAGTCGAAGCAACGTCCATATCGAAGTATCGCAGGAACTTCGCCAAACTCTCGAAGTACAACTCCTTTAAATACTCCAAGTGTTCCCGTCTGAATTTACGGTCGGTGCCCGTGAATGTGAAGAATAGGAAGTCGTTCACTGGATTCCCAAAGTACATCAGCTGGTAGTCGATTGTCCGAACCTCCGCTGCTTCTCCGTCCTGGTGAATAACAAATTTAAAATGCTAACACTCATTTAGAATTTAGAAATTTTGTTAACCAAAGGAAAGTTTATTGCTACAATTTAATTAATTTATTTAAGTTACCTAAAGTATATTATACCTAGTACATTTTTATTCTTTTCTTGAACAAATGTAATTTCTTTTACAAAATATCTACTACTATTACTACAATGTAATCTTAGTTTTAATATATTTAACAGTATCATAATGCTTGTGTATACATAAAGAGTGACACTCTTTTTATGAACATAATTGTTGTCGCTTTATGAATACAAGATAACTCCTACGATCGTAATGAT
Source organism: Agara michaeli (assembly GCA_018245675.1). Classification (NCBI taxonomy): domain Eukaryota; kingdom Metazoa; phylum Arthropoda; class Insecta; order Lepidoptera; family Hesperiidae; genus Agara; species Agara michaeli. The sequence goes on along the minus strand of DWDX01000012.1, from coordinate 17,629 downwards.
GTCTTAAATCAAATAGTTATGTGTATCTTAACCACTTCCAGCATACACATTACGTAGTTGATTAGGCCATTTGCTTTAAACTAACAATTCCAGTTATATTTTAACATCTAGTGTTCTTAAAGCCAATGAAATCAATATTCTGCATCATAACATTTTGGACAATCGTGTGTTTATGATAGATATCAAAGTTATAATACATATTTCGGACATAGAAAGGGTTTCGAGAATCTCATATAATTAAATATACAATAAATAGTAAGGTAACATTGAGTTCAAATTTTAATTCTAATAAAACAATTTTCAATGTATAAAGTCCTTGACTTACCACTTCTTTAAATAGTACATTAAGAAACTTATAATCTCCGTGGCAAACACAACCATTCGATGGTACGATATCGTGTAAATATTTCTTGTACAACCGCACCAACCTCGGTGCGTAATTTCTTATTTTTTCTTTAACATCGCCTTCCAAAACCGCAGCGGCAGCAGCGCACACATTACCCACAAAGCACCGCCAATCGCTGTCCAAATTGTAACAGCTATTCATGGTCACAATTCTCTCTTCAAAATATTTTGGTACTTTATTCCTTATAACAAATGACATTGCATGAAATTTCGCAAGTTCGGCAATAGACAGTTCAGCGAATTTAATGTCAACGGCTTGCGTTCTAGGGTGTGTCTTGAATCCCTTTCTAACTAAATTTTCCATGATTATAATACCGTCGTTGTTAGATTCATAAGTTTTTAAAACTTGGAGCCTTTCATGTTCTGGAATGTTTGCTTCATTCTGTAATTTCGAAAATAACTTCGACAGATCTTTGTAAAAAAATTGTTCCTTGGCAAATAAGTCGCTTACTGGTACTAATGCGATCTTATCTAAGGTGACAGATTCTTTTATGAACAACGATATTTGCTTCGCGCCGTCAACTGTTTCGCCTCGTATGTCCACTTCACTTAACAGACCCAAAAAATGTCCGGTCACATTGACGGGTCTTTGTATTACGACGCAATTTAAATATCCTTCCTCCTTTATTATATTATTTACAGGTTCACGAAGTGACGTTGAAAGATCATCAAAACCATTATTATCGTCTTTTACAACCACGTTGCTTACTTCATTAACCATAGTGGGATAGTTATTATGCAGTTGCGAAGACTTTAAACGATTATGTGAAATTCAGAAAATCGTTCGTAAATACTACGCATAACAATTTAACTACACAACACAAGGCCACTTGAAGCTGCAATATTTATATGTGAGTTTAGATACGTGTTTAGTGGCATTTGTAAAAATAAGCAACTGTATTGATATAAGAAAGACTCGAACTTATCAAATGCTAAAACAAATATACACACAGTAAGGACGGTGCTACATTCGAAGGTGATGAAGCCTAGACTTAAAAACGTATTTATAACCAATCTCAATAAGTCCTATCTACTTGCTATAGTCTCATTGTAGATATTAGGATCATGGGACAGCAACCAATTAACACCAAATGACATAATTTCTCATTGTTTCTTACTTAAAATACGCTTTACAAGCGCATTTTTCATTTTATCTAGGACGTATTGATGTTTTATAACACAATAAATTCTTAAATAAATTCAAATTCCATCATTTGACGATTTTCTTTATATAAAAATGTTTAATGATGTGATGGACGAAAAAGCGAATGCAATTAAACCATCCCAGTTGGCTACGTGGATACGTCTTTACGTCGCTATGCTAATTACATTCAAGATAATTGTATTTGCATTTGCGGTAGACGATTATAAGGACAAAGTTACACTGGTACGCAATATAACAATGCACAACATATTTCTGCATAAAACCATACAAGACATTTCATATAGGTTAAATAAAAAAGACCTGTTGTCTCCGGTGGTCTTTAATTACGCGTCCACGTGGTAAGGTGATGAATAGCATTTATGCTGAGGTTACTCCAACAGATTCAAAATGTGGATGGCCCAATTAACATAATATATTATGCAGTATGTAGTAGTAACGAACGTAGTAAAAAATTCTAGTTACATTCGAGAGATACCGAATTCAAATGTTAATTACATTACAATTCATAGCGAGATACATTCGTTAATTCCGCTCGTTTTCGACTTTACACAAAAAACGTAAATTTCCCCATTAACGACACTCGTTAATCGCCGAAACTCCATAAAACAAATGGTGAAAACACGGAAAAGCCTAATACGTCATTAGTGCCGAGCGGAATTACTTCAGGGACTGTTTTTTTTTTCACTAAATGCTCCTTTGATGTACTAGGGCTGTCAATAAACTGTTTTAAGTCTTATATCACTTTGTTGCATCACCATTTTATCAACCCTGTACCGTATAGCGTTATGACAGTACTCAAAATATTTGACATAGAATTAAAAAAGGCATATCCGTTTACTATACAATTTTCTTATTTTATGATTACATTTATTTGTATTGGCCAATGCAAATATATTACAAACGCAGAAATCAATCCAGTTCCTGAACGTACTCTATCAGAGTGATAGCTTAAAGATTTGGATTTCAGTCTCTCAGTCCGTAGGTCTAGTCTAGTCCGTAGGTTTGATAAACCAAAATTCATATATCACTCGTTCTGCCGATAAAAGAAAACATCCTGAGAAAACCTTATTTTATGTTCATCCACATAAAACCCTGTCGCTATATGAGGAGACTGGTCTCCTGAAGTGAAACAATACAAGGATTAAAACAATCAACGTAACAGCCGTGCACTCCAGGGAAACAGTAGTGGGATGTGGAACTCGATGGTGTAGTTGAGGCTCGGGAACAACCCTGGTGATTGGGTGATTTATGTGCCGATCCCGATCGGCGGCTGGCGGGGATTAGCGGGATTGCGACTCCATCGTCCCACTGGGATTCACGGCTTATTTTTGTAAGATACGCAATGAAAAATGGCCGAGTGAATGGCTCTCTGAAATTACTCACGAAACCTTTGTTCTATTTTACTGTGAATTGTAATATTATTGTATATTGGGTATGCTTAAAGTCTTTAACACTTTGATTTTAACTTACCGCCACACAGGTTAATATTAACAGGTTAGGTCTGTATGGACGGAGATATTTGGTACGTCCTCTCTACATATCCAGTTAGGGACCTGGCGTGATAGATACGTATAACTTTTACGTAGTCATGTATTTAGAAATTTATATATGTGAAGTTCATCTGCTACCTGGTCACCATAACACAGAATTTGCCCGATTCAAAATATACTATTATAATTTCCGTCATTGTAGATTTATGAAAAATGAATGAATCTTTTATAAATCGCGACCAATCCGTGATCAGTTTGGTTGGTAATCGTCAAGCGTCCACAAATAATTAAATTCACCGACAAAGACGAAATCAAATATTCGTAGGTTACAATACGGTAATGGCAACATTGTCGAATCCAGTCACGTAACGATTAAACGCGAATAAATGACGTCCGGAACATTTCCATTTACTTTGGACCGCTAGGTGGCGCCTCGGGAATATATAAATAATCAATATAAAGGAGCAGACGTTCTCAAGAAATTAATTAATTTATCAATTTTTGGAAATGTACGAAATATTGTTTTTTTTTCTACAGAAATTCATTCACAGTACATAGCTTTTTTTTCGACCCTTTTGTTAGTCCACTGCTATAATTAATTATTATTATTATAAATTATTATTAATAAGCGAATATTATTATCAATTTACGAATGGAACAGATTTTTTTATATATGGCTGTCAAATATTTAATAAGGTATCTCACAAGTAACGATGTTATACAGATTATTGAGAAAATAGTAGGTACCTGATCTTACAATTACATTCTTCGTAAAAAGGCGGATGGTGGAAGCACAATTATTCTTAATTGGTAATAGAATTATTCCTTATATTCCTCCTTATTCTCATTATATAAAAAATCTCTGGTTTATTAACAAAAATCCGCATGATACTTAAATACATAGGTAGATTAAATACAGCCTGTTATTACAAGGATCATTTGAATAGCACAAACAATAGACTATGATATAAAAATGGCCATAGCTGCACGCGCCGTTTAGTTAGTGCTCACGGCCCGCGCTGCGCCTTTGTCATACCAAATGATATCTATGGCAACACCGATGTAAAATCCACACAATATCCACGTAATTATAACTGTTAGTTAGAACATTACTATTAATAAATGACGCTTCTATGTCATGAACAGATAACGTTACTGTATATAAAAATAATTCCTTTTTTAACCGAGTATTATCCTTTTTTAGAAATACGAGTATAAGCTTATTAGAATTATTAATTTTAAAATCTGACAACTGACAGATTATCAACAAATGGCGTAAATGTATTTTATAAAAAAAACATTTTCTCACGAAAACATTGTTTTACTACGTTTCATGAAGCTTCGTCAAAAATAGAAAATATAAACTTTTAAATGGTGTTTCAATCATTAATTATTCATGAAGAATTCACGGAGTTTTTACGCACCTACAAAAAACTTTTAGAAATAATATATAACATGATCGTACCAAAGATGTATTGTAAGATTTATTATGTATTATATGTAAGTTACGTATTGTTTTGTGTTACCGTTTCCAGCGGAGCGTGCTCCGGGTGCGCGCGATCGCTGTGATGTGGCCGCGCGCTGTAAATCTGCGCGCGCGCATTGTCCATTGAAAGCGCGTGTTTATGTTCCGAGCCGCTATGGAGAAATGATATCTTTGTTTCTCATATCTACCATATTTAATAATCCAGCGCTATGATGCTTACATTGTTGTGTTCAGTGTGGCATCGCCAGGCTCTCACCCTGTATCCCAAGAAAGTTCTAGGTGGGTTCTCTCTCCGCTATTGAAGAATGCCTGGAGCATACTTAAGACCTCTGATTATATTCTCAAGCATGGAAACGATAAAATTTAACTTATCCAAGAGCCAACAGTACCTAACGTAGTTTCTTTTGTACTGATTAGCTTGCTTGCCTCTCTACACCATTACGAACGCTCTTCCAGGAGAACTAAAATAAGGCTTCGATTTTGAGACCATCTGGTGCCAATTTATTTCCATGCCCGTTTTCCAATTTTAGTAAAAAAAAAAATATTTGGTAGAATAATTTTGACTACAGGTAAAAATTTCAAGTTGCAATTTTATTGTATATTTTCATCGTTTCCCGAGAAATGGACCGGAACGCGTGGTGATGCATAATATAACTTTTCATTGCTTCAAAATGAAAAATATATACGTGGATATATAGTTGCAATCACCTCAATTTTTATTTAAATGTAGCTTTTAAATATTGAAACGAAAGTCTGTTACTTAAACCATTGTGATATTTTTATATATGTAATATAAATTTATACTTCAAATTGTTTAACGCAAAGTTATCAGATTCCATGTTTCATTCACCTTTGTAAGAAATAACAGATATTGCTAAAACTCATTTCCGGAACGTATGAAATGGACGTAAAAGATAACTTAAAAAAAATGAGAGAACTATTATAGTAGTTTACTCTCAGGCGCATTTTACTCAGAATCCCAAAGGCTAAAAATTATTGCGTGTGACGTGGTACAAAATTGCGTTTTATTATCGCAATTATACTCATAATTATTATTTATTACGCATCATTTATGCCCAGTGAAGTAATTGCTGCTCACAAGAACGCAAATGCACCGTGAAACGGAATACTTGCTTGCATAGATAAAATATGTAACAGATTACACAAAACATCAAAACCTTTGGCGGGAAAAGTACACAAATAAAAATATATGTTCTATGAATAATAACAAGTATAAAGCTCATACAAATAACAAAGGATTATCATGAAAATTGGATTTATATAATATATTTTTAGTCTATTTCATAACATTCTTCAATACTTCCATAATGAGATCAGAATATATTATAATGATAAGTTAATATTTAGAAACACAGATACAAATATAGGATAATGTAATAGTAACTTATTCTCCAACAAACTTATTCTGGACGTAAGAGTAATATAGTAATTTATCAAACAAATATAAAACCGGCAAGGAAAAACATAAACACAGAGCAGCGGTCGAGAAAGATGGCGTCGCCTTAGTGCGTAATAACGGGAAGGTTGTTATAATATGAGAATTATGATACTATTTCTTCCCTGATTGCAACGTGTGTCATAGAATATAGAGCTTACGAAATGTCGCTTAATAATTAATAAAGCTTAATGAAATTATAAAACATCATCTAATCATAAAATTAATAAAGCAAGAGTAAAAGCATTGTAATTATCTAAATACAATCGGATGAACAATCTTAGTATATCAAGACCAAAACAATCAAGATCTTTTCTTACTGTAAGTCACGTCGGTTCCAAGTAACTGGATATTAAGTGCACAGAAGTATCACAATAAAAACCCTCCTATCCCAAGGCGTACAAATAATGTCGGCTTGCATTGGCTACAACATCTTGTGCAGTAGCTACAGCGCACCACAAATACACTTCGCAATATTGAACACTTTCTGGAACATTCTACGTCCTGTTGTCTAGCTTACATGTTTTGTTGTCAAAGTAAGACAATACCTGTTATTGTTTCTGCATCTTACACATATTTTGTACTTAAAGGTATCTTCGATTTGACTATTTTTATTTAGACAAATAATAAACACACAAGATGATCGACAAGAGACTGAAGGACTTCCACAACTCACTTCAAAAGGAGCATCGGCCGCAATGAAATTCAGTAAACCCAAGACTAAAATGGAATAACGCCGATTAAGGGCGGCCTGTGTCCAATACATTTCACATGTCTTTCATGCAGGAACTCCGTAATATGGCACGTTAGGAATGGTGGGGTCATCCGAAATAATAATAGATAACATAAACACGACGTTTGTTTACTTGAGAAAAATGCTTTTCATGAAGAAAGGGAAAGCGATCGTTCTCGAAATCTCATAACTGAAGATGGTTAAGATAATTGACGGCAATTGTGCGACAAAATTACTGGCCCGTAACGAAATAGAAGGGTAGGAAATAAACAGAAAGAATTAGAGAGACGCCGGTAGAGTCGATCGTAATCAGGCGAGCGCACACGCCGAAATAACAAGCTGCAAAATTCCCACCCCCTTCACCCGCACGCCGCCTTCCGCCCGCTGTCTTCTGGCGGGCTGCCCTTACAACGAAAACACACATACCAACTTTATGGACGAGACTACGGGGATGGTACAAAAGAAAATCTACCTTAAATACAATTGTCATAATTGTATTATAAATAATTATGAGGTAGACAATTAGTAATTAGAATTTCACTCTCCCAATGCTCGAAATTGAAATTTTAGCATAGAATAGCAAGTGATATTTAAATTATAATTCTTAAACCGCACGTCAGGAATCAGAAATGCGTGCCAGGATTTGATCCCTGAACTCCCGCGGTGGAAGGCTGAATTTCAAACCAATAGGCTAACACTGCTTTGATTTTGAGCACTAATAATAGTTGCTTGCAATCTAAATAGATAACAGAACCGTCTGCTGTAAGGTCCCGTATAACTCTTCACCTCCCAGCGCCGCGCACCGCCGCGCAATCACCGCAAGATTTTATCAAATAAACCTTATGAACGGGGACCTGTTTATTTAAACGCGAGCTTAAGCTTACTCTCGCATCTGTAGATTTGAACCCTGAATCATATTTGAGGAAACGCAATGAACATAATCGCGTTTCACGGCGAAGAATGTCGCGGTCCAATTTTAATGCCACTTTTCAACCCCTTTCAATTTGTCCGATAGGATTTTCTAATGATAACAAGCGGGCTGAACATACAGTTCTCGGAAACTGAAATGCTCTATCGCAATCCATTGCATCGCAGAAGGTTTCAGAATGACACTCTGTTAACATTATGTAGAGTATATAGAAATATGATTTTTCAAATCTTTAAGAATAATAAAAGTGCAATAAGTGATATAGACTATCTAAAGACATTGTTGTTATAAATATATTGTTATCTTGAATACGAATATACAACAGATAGTTAGTTTAATATTAAGACTACACGGAGCTGTGGACGGGGCATAACGCTGTTTCCTTACGTAACGCTTACCTTCGCTATCGCAAGCCGCATTAAGGAGCTACCAAAAAAGTCAAGCATAAGGATAAACAGTAGCAAGTCAGTGGGTCAAGTTAGGGCGGGCGGTGTTTACGGGACCCGCTGGACTCGTTAAGTCATCGTTCCGCACAATTTCCGGACCCGTCGTTTAAGGGACTCCGCAAATGTGTGCCCAACGGATCACCTTTTTATAACTCTCCGACAACTGTAATGATCTCCGCAGGCCCCTTATCTTGTGGTGAGTGTACCTGGCTTTATAGAATCCTAAGTTCGTATTCGTAGTTTTTCTGTTTTTCGTGTTTTTCTGTGTATTGTGTAGAACTATGAATTTATATACAAAAGTTATAAGTACTTTGGTCACAATAGTAAGGCTCTGCCTAGTTTGTTACATTTGTGAATCTCTTTGGAATTTACATTTTCAACTTTACATGAAAATGTTTCTAGCCGAGAGTCGTGAATACGTAATACCGTGATCGTTGTTGTATGAGCGATATGCAGTGTAATACCGCCACGTGTTCCGAGCCTACACGCGAGCGCGCTGACAGATCGTTCTCAGCCTCTCCGGACCACGTGCTGCCTGATTGATCATCACTAATATGCACTGCACATACGAATAGCTAAAGGACTTGTTACATAGCATTCTATACGAACACTAGTTTACGATTGCGGGTTCGCACGCGCACAAATTGAATTTCCAAAAACGAATAATGGCATTTTTTTTTCAGCAAGAACGTGATTCCAAAATTTCTGACGTCTGGAAATTTATATTGGAAGCATTTCTTTAACTTACATCTATTTCTTCATCGAAATGATAATGTTCCTTGATTATAAACGATAGCAAACTGTCAAGTTCACGAAGTATGTTTCCTCGTCTACAAAATAAGGCATCATTATTTCTGCGTTCATAATTTAGCATGTTCAACAATCACTGTGAATCGCACACTACGCCTCGTAAACGACGGAACGATACATTTTCAAAAAGAATACCTCTATCTTTATGGCGTACGCCATTGTTTTTAACGTCTTTTGTCACCCGGCTTGACCAATCGGCGTTGAGCTCCCTCTTCGCTGACATGAACCCCCTTTTAAAACATTTATTTCAGGCCAAAAGGGGGAGGGGAGGTCCGTGTACCCCGGCCATCATGTATGGCACTTGAAGCGCCCTCTGCATTCAAAACATAAGAGTGCACGTTTGTGAAGGAACGCCATGGAAATTTCGAGATATTTCCGATAAATTCCCTGTCTTTGTTACATGATTTTATTACGGAATAGTTGACGTACTTAACTCCGTTAATGCTAACGATGATCCTCGCATGTCAATGGGAATTTGTGTTTGAATCAGCGATTATGGATTTTGTAGGTGTCAACAATAGGAGCAGTTTAAAAAAGAAATAAAAACGAAACGTGATGAAACAAAATGATGAAAAAGAATACAATGAATACAACATTCCCATTACTTTAATATTCAACCGACAAAATAAAAATAGATGCTCGAAGGCAGCACGAAGCAGATCGTGTTCCAAAGAAAAAGCGATTACGTTGCGAAAAATAAAATGAAATTAATGTAAGAGCAGTTTTTTGCCGCCATATTGGAAACTTACAGTGCGAAGCGCAACATTAAAATAACGATACTTTAACCGGCCTTTGTTCTTTGCGCGCTGAAAATGAAAAAAAAATACAGTCTTTAAAAACTGGGGTACAGCTTTTTCATTCGGTGTCAATATATTTTTACGCTGTATTGTAACAAAGGCGCCATATCTACATAATGGATGACGTGAAATGTGCAATGTAAATTTGTATCTTGTAACCAATAATTAAGTTTTGATATTAAAAGAGATGTTAAATATTTCTAGTTATTTTAAAAGCACAGTGTCCATTGCGCCAATTAGAATAAAACATTTATTTGTAAAATGCACATCCGGCTTCGTGTTGCACAACCTTTTATACGTAGTATGATTCATTGTTCAAATCAGTTGCTGATTTGACTCTTTATGTGAGTCATTCCGTTGTTTCATTCTTACCATCAAGTGTTCGAATTGACTCTACAAGTAAATATCAAGTAAATATTGAACGAAACACTTGCTTACACATAAACTTATATTATTCATAAAGCTATTATATATAGGGTTATATATATGTATAAACTATTATATATATATATATAGGGTTGACGCCGAACAATTTTAACGTGAATATTGAAATTAGGTTATTTAGGTATGTAAACAAAATATAAATAAACAACAACGTATTTATATAGATACTAATATTATAAAACTGAAAGTTTATTTCTTTCACGTAAAAACGGAAAAACGGAACGATGTGATATCTGGTATTTAGATAGTTGGGGAGGGTTGGAGAGTGACATGGGCTATTTTTTTCGCGGAAGAATAGCTCATTTTAACGGGAACACATTTCAATCAAATAAGCGGTATAGATGGCGTTACGAACGAAATAACGATATGACGTGTGAACAAAATAAATTATTTTTACTACGCGAGCGACGTCGCGGATGACAGTTAGTGAATATAATAAATTGTAATGGCGCAAACACACGACAGGACTGCAGACGCCGATATCCGCGCCGCGAATGGCGGAGACAAAACTTCGTACGGCCAGGAGAGCTACGACTTCAACAATATTTTATATATTCATCTTCACCAACCCGCGAGCAGTGACAGCCTAGTGGTCTGGGTTAAATCCTTCCACGCACCTCTAGCTTGTAACGTGCGTTTTATAACTAAATACATATGTACATATATAGATATCACTCGCTATAACAGTGAGTTTTCTTTCATCGAGAGGTAACTTGCACACCTTAGACAAGTTATAAAGTACATATTATCTTCTGAGGTGTGTGAAGTCTACGAATCCGCACTTGGCCAGCGTGATATACTATGGCTTAAACGCCTCTCACTATGAGAGTTGACTCGGTCCAGTGGTGAACCAATTAGAAGGGTCCAAAAAATACGAGGTACCAGTTTTGAGTAGCTTGACAACACAGCCGCATGTGAAGGTGTCACAAAACGATATTTAATATGAGTAATAAGTTTGCTTTTGTATTTTTGTAATGAGTTAAAACTTAATAAGCGTAGAAACGCTGTTCCAATGGTTTCACACGAAGCTGGAAATTCATTGCGATCGACGAGAATGAATCCCTCTGATTCGTCTTCGTTTCCTAACGGTGATTTCGTCGAGCGGAAATAAGGACGACATTTTAAACACTTTATATACAAATATTTTTAAACGAATATCTCTGTTGATGTTGACTGGCCTCTTAGTCGACTTGTTGCCCGACTGCTAAACAAATCGTGGGTTCGATTCTCACCCAGTACAGACATTTGTGTGATGAGTATTATCTAAAGACACTCCAACAGCATTAGATACAAGTCTTGCATTTAAAAATAACTATTTGTAAATTAAAGGATTAAAGGAGCGTACAGCATTCTCCAGAAGAACCCGTTGATAAATATCATCGTAAGTAAATGAAACTACGTTACAATACCTTATAAAATAGAACAATAATAACTTAGTATTACAATGTTAAATGTAACAACAGATTGTTATTCTAGATCAAAAAAAACAGTGACCCAGTTGTCTAGTTCTGATGGAGCACTTTTACTTTACTTTACGATAATTACGTGTAAAATTTTTTCCAATAAAAATTTTTCTCGCGAAAAGTGTTATCACTGTGACCAATTTGATCACGATTGACAAAATGTCATGACCTCTTGACAGATCGCCTCACGTTTCGGTGCGATCGCTAAATATCGAAGACATTGTGGCAAAAACGATAGAATCCAAGCGAAAATAGTAAATGATTTTTAGTATTGGAAGTTATGACGAGAATAAGCTATGCAATAATAAGTTACTTCAACGCACGAATAATTACGTTATAATATTATGGTAGATGAGTATATGAAAAATTCATAACAATGAATATTTTCACTGCTGTTTGATAAAGAAATAACTCACTTTTTCATAATTATTTCTTAATTATGATCATAAAAATGTGAAAACTGATATTAATTTTTGTACAATAACAAAGCTGCATAAAAGTTGCAACGAACTCATTTACGTAAATTTTACCAACTAATGACAAATTACTCAACTACCACATGCATCATCCCTTTCCAGCGCTTAACGATGCCATAAGTGAAACAAGGACGAAAATATATTTTTCTCGGTTGCTACGTAACCTGAAATTTTTAGGGCATACATTCGTATTGTTATTTCAGGCTTATTTCCCCGGTCGTTTCCTTGCTTAAAATTGAAGCAAGCGAAGTCGAGTCGAACTGCCGATCTTCTGGCATCCACCTCCACTATTATCCGAGTCATTGGGCCGTGAATTCGCATTCTTATGTAAAGCGGGTCAGGAAACGCGGTATGCATTAAGGCGGCTTCTTACTGTGCGAGATTTGGCAGATTATTCACGCACAGCCAATGACCACGGACAACCTCGTATAACTTCAAGGATTTTCCAACGGTGCGTGTCGGCCTACGTCGATATTGAGATTCGAAGACATTTTCTTTAAAGTTTAAAGTTACCGACTCGCGGATGCCTTATGTTATGAATGGGCTTGCGCTTTTCACGACGATACTCTTCCCGCGGTGGAACGGTGCGGGCTGGTCCTTGTAAGTCCGTAGTGTTACGCACCGTGGGAAGCCAGCTTTACGCTGTATGCGTATTCACGGCACGCGTTCGATCTCGCGCGTGTCGATTGGCTCCAAGATTCGCTTCAATCAAATGCCGTATTAACGGGCAATTTTATCACTAACTTTGTATCTGTTCTGTATGCATTACATTTTGACCAACTGTCCAGCGGTTAGAGGCCCTGACAAATGACGCCGTGGTTGGCTTTGATTGCCACCCAGAACAAATATAAATAGAGCAAGTGTTTATACTGAGTCTGAATGCAAAAAAGTATCTTCCAGAAAAAATCCCATTAAAATCGTTTCAGCCGTTCCAGAGATTAGCCCGAGATTAACAGAAAAACAAGCAGACACACAAGAATTAATAAAAATGAGTTTCAGTATCGTGTAAATAACTATAAGCACTTGAGAAAACGCAGTTATTTTGAAATCACAAATAGAGATAACTTATATACGAATATCTCCAACTATATATTCATAAATTTGGATTCACTAAGACCTTGCTTCACTTATTCTGAAATTCAAAGTTTACCGAATCACTGCAGGGTAAAAAAGGTCGCCGAGGGTCATTTCCGGCGGCCGCGTTAAAGTGGCTAACAACTCTACCCTTACGTTCCGAGGGCCGCTCTAAATAAATTTTCCGCCTCGAAGATTAGCTATTTTCAGATTTAGCGACGCGAACGGGTTTGCGATGTGTGCGTACGGGCGTAAACAGTAAAATGTTGGTTAAAATTGTACTTTTTTTTCTTTTGATACCATAATATTATATAGACGGTAAATAACTTCATATTGCTCAAGTACAAAGATTTTATCAAATTACTTATCAGTTTATTAATTTCTTGATGAAGATTAGCCCTATCCCTATAGTCCTAGTAGAGCTTGATGTATATTAATGCTTCCTCGTTTACTCTCTTCACTATTGGAACTTTACGTAAATTTAAATCTTCCGAACGAGAGAAGGAAACCTATAATACTGCGCAATCATTGCTTCAGTAATATTTGCTATGCGTTATATGATTTTGTGAATATATTACATGTTGTCGGGTAAACGAGTCCCTTATGATTTTACAACTGTAGGGTGGAAATATGTGAGGTATTATCTGACAGGGCTAACGAGAAAATGCAATTATTTTAACTAGACAAACAGCGAAGGGCGAGGGGCGCCGGCGGCGGCCCGATGATAGAATTAATCATTGTCTATGTTACCGGGACCACTACCATTTGTAACTGAAGAGCTTTTACATAATACTGGAATGACTTTTACGTTGAATTTAATGTGAATATAAAATATTCAAGTATGTAAGGACGGAAATATTTAGTCCGTGATACTTTCTGGCTATCCCGTTAGGGACCTGGCGAGATATAATAAAAAGAAATTCGACTCTTTTTATTGTTCCATTGTTTGATACGGACACTATCGTAGTGCAAAGGTTTTAAGCCATAGACAACTACTGGCCAAATGCGTACATGTACACTTTACACTATATCATAACATCTCTAAAGTGTGCAGGTTTCTCGCGATGGTTTCCTTCACCGTTATAACAAGTGATATTAAAATTTTTAAGTTGGAATACAATAATAATTAATAACCTATTAATAATAATAGTCTATTAGAAAGTACATATATAGGTAATCAACGGGTATCACGTTACTTAATTTTTCTCATCTATACTTTTCTTTTGTTATATTCATCACAATAACCTTTATAGCAAGAGAAATTTAATATAGAATTTATTTTAATCGGACAACTTTTTTCAAACACAAAATAATTACTTCCGACTATAGGACTTTGGATAGGTTACATTCAAGATACTTACCATAGGCAGATTATGGCCTTAAATCTTCTCATTATCAGAGCAACACATGTCCAAATAAATAATAAAGATTGAAATAAGGAGAGGAATGAGACACATCAATGGTCAGTGTCGAAAGTAGTTCAAACCCGTGGTAGCTGGTTCGTAGCATATCAGCCACGTAGCGTCGAGACAGCAATACGTGCGCCAAATGACACCACGTGCGGGAATTACGTAGCGCTTTCTCTACGACGGGTATCTAATTAATAATACCCACTTCATGATTCCTACCCAAATCACGTATTGCAAGGAAACATCGTAAACAGTGCTCAAACGGTATTGCATCAAACAAATCATTAGAAACAATAAAATCTGGCACTGTTTAAGGCAAGTGTAAGTGGTTTCTTAGTAGTATGAATGATTTTAGAGGGTTCCATGATCCATCTAAAGCCGCGTATACTCGTCGTCACAGTGTAACTGACCCTTTGACAGTACGAAGTCAACTTTTTTTTTAAATTGTCTTTGTACGAGCTGTCACCCACGTCAAAGACAAACACCGTTCTATTTGGCTATTAAGAATTATTTCAATTTGCAGTGTTATGTATGTTTTTCACCTGTATGATTAAATTATTAATTAATGACTGGCCTCGTGGTCGAGTGTTTAGGGACCCTGACTGCAAAACCGGAGATCATGGGTTCGATTCCCAGCCGGGACAAACATTTGTGTGATAAGCACATTTGTTTGTTCTGTGTCTGGTCGTAATATCAATATAAGTAATATATTGTATGTATATGTTAAAAATATCAATATAAGTAATATATTGTATGTATATGTTAATCAGCTGTGTGGTTATCATGAAACAGACATTCAATTGCCTAATTTGGAATCGGATAGCCGTGTGAGGAATTGTCCCCAGTTATTATTATTATTATATATGAATTTTACAGATAACATAAGTCTATGAAGCAGAAACGTCACAATTGTTTCAGGATCTATGGAAACCCTTGCTCTCTACGCCTTCCGTTTTAATAAATATGTATATAACAACATACACATATTATCATATTGGTTACTGTATTAGATACATGAACGGAAATCCATATTTCCTGGCTTAGTTACAGCACAACAACAAGAATAAAGAACAAGTTTGTTGTATTTTCCAAACAATTGTCCTACTGCCTTAACAATAGTTGAAGTTAAAGCTTAATTTGCCAAAGTGCTATTTTCTATCACATCTTTGTTCGCCGATAAGTTCAAAAGTATAAAGCTGAAAGTATATGTAGTGGAAGTAATGTATTTCAGTGTTTGCAGGCACAAGTTTTCTAATAGCAATAGTTTTATGTAACAACCATTTATTTTGTATTTATTTCAAGCAATAAATGTTACTTAAAACGACTGATGGAAAGAAATGTGTAAAGCAAAAAAATCGTATGAAATGAAATTCGAACGTTTTATGCCTAACCTAATTTCGTTAATCTAAATCCACACTAATATAGGTAGTCTGTCTCGCTTTCTTGCATGAAAACATTGACTTTTTCCACTAAAATAGAATTTAGTGCGAATAATAATCTTTAAAGAAGCAATTTTGTAGGTAAATATTTTGATAAATATTCAATTTTACAGGAATTAATAAGAAATACTTACATAGCTTCATTTTTAAAAAAAAAAACGTTCATTGGACTTGCATCTTACAATAATACTCTAATAGTGATAGTGGAGCGCCTGGGGGTTTTCACCTCGGATTAGAGTTATAGTGAATGAATTCATATGATCAATGTGGGATATTGTTTTTTAAACTATAAATTGCAATGTTTACCCAAAATTTTTTTGTGCACTTCATTTTTTTTTTGTTTAAACAAATTATTATAAAAAAATAATGTTTCACCATATATTTTCACTTTAAACAATATTTTTTTTTATTTATATGTTAAATCTTACCTGAGTAGACATATAGGAATATTTTTCAAAGATACCTGTGTATAAAAATAGCAGTAGGGATCTGGAATAGGTAGAAAAACGTGGAGGGGAGAGCCGAGCGACAGCTGCTATGTACAATGGGATTTTGATTTTGTATAGTGCACTGAATTCTACTTGACAAGCCCTTTCATTTGATACCCATATTGATGGGATTGAAAAAAACTAAGTTGTCCGCCATCTTGTAGCGGCGGCCATCTTGGATTCACAATAATATTGAATATGGATAATTGTATTGTAACCAGAATCAAAGGCGTATACCAAATTTCAGATCAATCGGTTAACGAGAAGAGGGTTAAATTTCAATTACAAAATTTGACCAAAGAAACGAACTGGGTGAGCTAAATAAAACCGTTTAAAAACAGAAAATTTCTCGGAGTTCTGGATCTGTCGACAGTTATCAAATTTTTCATATGAGGTCTACATTCCTTATTTCATTTACAATTATAGAAAATTCGCTACCCACGTAGTAACAAGACTATAACGTACTTTTCTTTCAAAATGAAGAAAGCATAAACGTGGTTTGGCGATATATCAAACGTAACGGCGCCGGCTTTCGAACTGGCGCTGAAAGCTGCGCCCGCTCGAGTGCGAATATAAAAATGTCTTTTTTAGATATAGAAGACAAAAACGCTCGGCGGCGTAGGTCGCGTGGAAAATATAAGGGTTTTTAAATGCTAAAACGATTTTATGTGCGAGCTTTAAAATGGCGATTAAAACCCGTTCAGCGAGCGCTCGCGTGCGTGTGCGCCCGACACGCGCCCCGGCCGACACTGTGACGTCATGCTGTTTTCTTTTGATTCGTTTTTCTTCTATATCCTTAACCCGATAAGAACTTTTTATTCATGAACTGATAAGTTGTTCACTTGAAGTGACTATTTGTGAAGGCTCACCTAAGTATTGGGTCTCCATTATTTTTCATGATATTTGTAATCCTATACGAGTCGCGACCGATCTTCCCTACGACGATGTACAATATACATCGGTGCCACGTCGGCTGTAGCGAATGGAATCGATTACTTCTTGGCTGAGTACTGTCGAACATTACAGCGATGTCTCAAATAGCGAATAGTCATACAAATATTGAAACATATACTCGTAAACGTATCGCGCAGCCGCCGCGTGGCGGCGAGCGGAACGCGCG